>CAUDMG010002725.1:0-25326 GCA_958450375.1 Homarus gammarus | reverse complement strand
TTTCAAGTAAATATTGAGCTTTATATTCACAGTTTTAAATTAATGTTACTGTGACAAGATCAATGAATGATTATTTTTATACATTATTTTCAGAGAGTAACAAGATCAATAATCATAATGAAAAGCACTTTAACCAGCCCTCTCAGTGAAGCTACAAAACAGAGACATATAGTGAGCTTTGTCAGATCAAACTAGCGCCAGTAGAAAAACATACACCTATGAGATTGTTGTTTGTAAATGTGAGACTATGTTATCGCCCCAGGAATTATCTTTGATACCACACGTGATGTTGCTGTCTATATGTGACATCAGTCTCTGTGATGAAGCTTTGGTCTTGGCGGGAGGTGTAATGATTGATTGTCAGACCAAACCTTACAGCCCAGAATTATGCCGCATATAACAGCAAGTACACTACAGACCTCGTGGTACCACCACATTCCGGGTTGACACACCTCAGGTCGACCCAAGGGACTTGACCTCGCCCGCTAATGACGTGAGCCGGGTGACCTACAACCGCACCTAACCAAGACACCTAGCCAGGACCACACCTGCACACAGCTATCCAGATCAAACCAGTTTAGTGTTAATTGGCGGAGGTCAAAACGCCGGCTGTTCCTCCCCCATATAAATGCCCTGCAGTCCCGTCCACGGAGGATACTGGTCATACTGATTCTCATTCTGGTTGCTATCACCTCTCTCCCGTTCGGGTCGTCACTCGGTTCACTAAGCAGTGTCACGCACGTCCCCTCCCCAGGTCGGGAGGGGGACTTCCCGACCAGACCCCAGCTAAGCAGAAGCCTCCCATAGGAGGCAGCCCAGCCAAGCATCCACTAGGCCTACGTCAGGGTACGCGTGAGTCTTGTCAGAACGATTCCTAGGGCGAGTTACCTACTGTGGGAAGTGTATTCATTCAGGTGTGTCCGAGAGTCAGTGTCGAGTAACGTAAAACATAATGTGTTAGTACCATAAGAATGGAGGAAACTGCAGCGGGCCTATTGGCCCATACTGGGCAGTCCCGTTTACACCCAACCCCTATTGCTCATATGAGCATCCAACCTATGTTTGAAGCAATTCAGCGTATTCGAGTTAATGATGATATTTGGTAACTTGTTCCATTCATCCACTACTCTGTTTCCAAACCAGTGTTTACCTATTTCACGCCTAAATCTAAATTTGTCCAATTTAAAACCATTGTTACGAGTTCGCTCCTGGTTGGATAATTTGAGTACCTTTGTAATGTCCCCTTTGTTTAGCCCTGCCTTCCATTTATACACCTCTATCAGGTCGCCCCTCGCTCTACGTCTCTCAAGGGAGTGCAAATTAAGATGCTTTAACCTGTCTCTATACTCAAGGTTCCTGATACCCGGGATTAGTCTTGTCATTCTCCTCTGGATTCTTTCCAAGGATTCTATATCCATTCTGTAATACGGTGACCAGAACTGGACTGCGTAATCCAGGTGTGGTCTCACAAGAGCAAGATACAGTTTTAGGATGACCTCGCTAGTCTTGTAACTAACACTCCTTTGTATGAACCCAAGTACTTTATTAGCCTTGTTACGAGCAAAAACACATTGTTTACTTGGCTTAAGGTTCCTACTTATCATTACTCCTAAATCTCTCTCGCAGTCGGATTTCTCTATGGCATCGTTGTTCATCTGGTATCTGGTTTCCCTGTTTACATTCCCTATACTGAGTACTTTACATTTGTCAATGTTGAATTTCATCTGCCATTTTTCAGACCATTCGAAAAATTTGTTTAGATCCTCCTGTAGTTTTGCCGAGTCCTCGTCAGATTTGATAACACGTCCTATTTTAGTATCATCAGCAAATTTACTTATGTTGCTGTCTATGCCGATATCTATGTCGTTTATGTATATAATAAACAATAATGGTCCAAGTACTGAGCCTTGGGGAACTCCACTTGTGACGTTGCTCCAATGGGACTTAGTGCCGTTAATGCTCACTCGCTGTTTCCTGTCCTGTAACCACGCCCTAATCCATTTAAGGATGTCACCTTTGATGCCATGAGCTTCTACCTTTCTAATTAGTCTTTCGTGGGGTACTCTGTCGAAGGCTTTGCTAAAGTCGAGATATACCACATCATAATTGTGCCCCTCGTCCACTGATTCGAAAACTGATGAAAAGAATGTTAATAGATTAGTTAGGCAAGAACGTCCGCTTGTGAAGCCATGCTGGGAATCATTGATCAATCTGTGCTTCTCCAGGTGATTTCGAATAGAGTTTGAAATGATTGCTTCCAGTAATTTGCCTACTATTGATGTTAGACTGATTGGGCGGTAGTTAGAGGATAGTGATCTATCCCCCTTCTTGAAGATCGGTATTACATTCGCTATCCTCCAGGATTCTGGTACTACACCTGTTTTTAAGGACATGTTAAACAACTTTGCTAAGGGCATACTAAGCTCTTCCTTACATTCCTTTAATACTCTGGCAAATATCTCATCGGGACCAGGTGACTTATTAGGCTTTAGTTTGTCTACTTGCTTACTAACATCGTTACTAGTCACTACTATCTCACTTAATTTGTTTTCTTCACTATCTCTGAATAGAGTCGGTGCCTCGGGTATCATGTTTAAATTTTCGCTGGTGAAAACTGTTGAAAAATATTTATTCAAATTATTGCTCATTTCTCCGTCGTTATCAGTGAGCTCGCCGGAGTCTGACCGTATTGGTCCAATCTTTTCTCGTGTTTTAGTTTGGTACATTTGGTAGAATCCTTTGGGGTTTGTCTTTGCCTCCCTTGCTATCCTTACCTCATTATTCCTCTTTGCTTTCCTTATCTCGGTTTTAACCCTACTCGCCAATACCCTATAATAGTCCCGGAGGTGAATTTCGCCACGATTTATCCTTCTACCTATAGCCTTCCTTTGGCCAATGATGTTCTTTAAATAATTATTTATCCATTTAGGGTCATTGTTGTTTGATCTGAGTTTTTTGTATGGTATGTTCTGCCTTTGTGCATTAAGTAACTCACTATTTAAATTGTCGTGGAACTCGGCAATCTCAGATCTCGTTATCAGGTCGGTGTCATCTGTCAGGTTCACGGCCAAGCGCGACACCCCCTCTCTTAGCTGCCTCTTTAAACTGTCAAAGTTTGCCCTTCTGAAATCTGGTACTTTAGTGGAATTTTCCTTACGTCTGCCCTGAAAATCTAACTGGAATCGAATTTCTTTGTGATCACTGTTTGCAAGTTCGTTCCCTACCTCGACATTGCTAATGAGGTTTTCTCTGTTTGACAAAACTAAATCCAATATATTATTACCCCGTGTGGGTTCGGTTATATGTTGACTTAGGAAACAGTCCTGGATCGTCTCGAGAAAATCCTCTGATTCTGAGTTTCCCGTAAGGTCGGTCCAATCTATTTGGCCAAGGTTAAAGTCGCCTACTATACAGACTTTGTTGTGTATGGAAGCCCTGCGCATTTCATCCCAGATAAGTCGCTCATTGACTCTGTCAAGATTGGGGGGTCTATATATTACTCCTGTGATTAATTTTTCCCGACCGTCGCTTAATTCTATCCGAATTGTTTCTGTATTCCTCTCAGTTTTTATTTCCTTATTTATTTCACACTTCAGATTATCCCTAACATAGATTGCTACTCCGCCTCCTTTCCTGGTCTGCCTATCGGTATGGAACAGTTTGTAACCCGCAATTTGGTATTCGACTGGTAATTCACGTGTGTCTAGGTTGATCCATGTTTCAGTGAATGCAATTATATCGATTTCTTCTGTACATACCAAGGCCCTAATATCATCCATTTTGTTTCTCATACTTCTACTGTTCGCGTAATATACATTTAAGTTAGTCGTGTTCTGAGTCCTTCCCTTACCGCGTTTAGTTTTAAACTCCCTGTCTAATTTAGTTATGTCATCATTCCTAACACTATTTCCCTGTAATCTTTCGCCTTGTTTACCCGCTCCCACTGCAGTCTCCTCCACCCCCGTGCCCCTATGTTCTCTTAGCAGTTTAAAGACTTCGATATCTTTTGAACTGCCCCCTCTAGAGCCCCAGCCAGGGTTGCTACTCCATCCCTAGACAGGTGCACCCCATCCCTAGCATAAAGGTCCCTTCTGCCATAGAAGTTGTCCCAGTTGTCAATGAATGGGACTGATATTGACTTGCAATATCTGTCAAGACGGTCGTTAACACCAACTGCCCTTGACAACCATTCACTGCCAACTCTCCTTCTAGGCAGGACACCGCATATGATAGGGATCCCTCCCTTAGTCCTAATACGATCTATGGCTGCCTTGAACTTATCAAGAAGTTCCTCGCTCCTACACCGGCCAATATCATTGCCTCCTGCACTGAGGCAGATAATGGGTTTGTTCCCATTACCAGACAAGATATTGTCCATCCTGTCAATTATATCCCCCACCCCAGCTCCTGGCAAACACACCCTCATCCTATTTTTGTTTTTACCACAAAAGGCCCTGTCCATGTACCTTACCTGTGAGTCACCAACAATTAAAGTTTTTATACCTTCCTTGTCATCCCTGTCCCTGACTGTACTAACGTCCAATTCGTCTATCAAGGGACTGAACGGGTTGGTACACTTAGCTGTTGTTGTCGTTGTTGTCGTATCCTTGGTGTGCTTCTTCACCAAAAGCTTTGTCTTCCCACTACTCACAATTTTCCACTCGCTTGATTTTTCGTCAGCCACTGGCTTTACTCGTCCAGCCTCTCCTTTTAACATCGCCAGCTCTTCCCTTAATTTCAAGTTCTCCAACTTGACCTTCGCCAATTCTTCAGTGGACCCCGATATAATAGTGATATTAATGTGTCCATGTCATTGAGTGAATTAATAAATAGTTGTATGGAAGAGGTGTTTAACAAGTTGTCCTTTTAAGAAGTGATATATGTGTATTGACATACGAGATAAGATAAGCGTATTGACGCTGAGTAAATAACATCCCGGCCAGCTACCAAGCTCCTATCTTTACATTCCTACTCTCTATACTTCTCCTACTTATATGTAACTTCTCTCATTGTGTTCTGTCTCATTATAGACAGATAACTATATCAACATGAAACTTGCATTTGTGTTTAATTCAATACTGCTTCCATGCTTTATTGTGCACATTCAATTTGGTTGTAGTTAGTTTCCTCTGTTTTTTTAGCTTCAGTGGGAGCGTTGAGCAGCTGACTAAAACTCACCTTCTTCCTTGACAGCAGATGAAGAACTGCAAAGTTAAACAAGTCAGGAGCCACGCATATAGCTGGTGCCAGATGCACGATAACATTAGTGGGTGGACACTTGACTAGATTGCACAAGCTGTTGTGCTCAGCTAGGTTGTAATTACAATTTTACCCTATAAATTTAGAATTTTTACCCATATAGGGTAAAATAAAAAAAATGTTGATATTACTATATTTTTCATATTGCCCCCCTTTTATTATTGAATTGCCCCCCAGTAGGGCGTAGGCCCCACGTTGGGAATCACTGGCTGAAGTCATCACCTGTGTTAAGTCATCATAGTCATCATCTACGTTAGTCAGTTTTAGGCCCATCTCACACGACTGACCGACCATCGCTGTTCTTTCCACGCGAGGG
Organism: Homarus gammarus; assembly: GCA_958450375.1. Classification (NCBI taxonomy): domain Eukaryota; kingdom Metazoa; phylum Arthropoda; class Malacostraca; order Decapoda; family Nephropidae; genus Homarus; species Homarus gammarus. The sequence continues at coordinate 19,751 of CAUDMG010002725.1, read as the reverse complement.
TGTTAGTTTTCAATGTGTTTTATTATTTACTCTGGTGAATGAAAGACCTCCTACCGTCACTGACGCAGCTATGGTCAATTTGGTGTTATTCTTGTTTATAAATGCCTCCTAATCTGTCTCAAGTCTATCCGTCCTGTCTATTGCCATCCCAACTGTCTGTTCGTCTGCGTGGTGTTTGAATGTAAGCCCGTCTGTACTCTTTGTGTCGTAAAATCTGTCTGTTTTATCCATTGTTGGCGTGTGTCTGCCTGTTTGTTTAATGTGAACCAGTCAGTCAGCTGTCTGTCTATCATGTTAGCTGCCATATTGTCTATTTGTGCATGTATGAATCTGTCTATTTTGTCAACCTCCTGTCTGTTTCACTGTCTATATTCATCCTGTGTATATTGTAGTCATCTTTTCCATGCATTCCTGCTATTATCTCTTTATCTCTTCTCCATTTCCATGTACAGTCAGCCACAGGAATAAGTATACACTGTAGCTGTAAGGTCGTCTGGTAACTTTGAAACTGAGCATCCAGACGCATGATGAAACTCAGCTCCCCCCCACCTGTTATCTCTAACTCTTTTCTGTTTCCCCTTCTTTATTCTTATATTTACTCATCTTCCTTCCTTTAATAATCCAAACAACATTAAAAAAAAGTAGGCTAAGAAAAAAAGTGGGGGGGGAGGAGGAGGGAGCCGTACGATAACTGCAATTGTGGGCTGACAGCGTACAGCGAATGAGGGTGCGCCAAGTCCGTAGACTTGCATCGTTTTCCAGCGTAAATAAATTGGTTAATTAATGGCTTCCTAAAGAAACCACCGATATAGGACCAAGTTGTTCCATTCTACGAATTTTTTTGCGATTTTTCCACTAAGTTTGATAAAAACGATTGTGCCGTTTCGGCTGCCCAGAACAGACACACACACAAACATACATACAGACAGACAGACAGACAGACAGCTAGTCCTATAGTATATTAGATAGTTGATTGGTTCAAGAAAAATGTTCGTATAGCTGTCCATTTATTCATACTAAATATGTTGGCACTTGGTAAGCAGACCTGTTATTCACTAAAATAATGTTAAATATCTGGACTATCAAAATGCAAATGATTTCAAGGCATTAGGACTTCAGAGAGGATGTTAGAAAATTTTAAATGCTTTTTTTTTTTTATAAAAGGTCGAAGTCAAAGATGAAATATGCTTTCGAATGAAGTCTTTTCACATTTCTTTGTTTTTTACCAAATATAAAGCAAACAGAAACAAATGACACAATTGGTAATGAACTACAGTTTGCATGGCTGTATATATCCCAAATCATTTATATAACTGATAAAACTCGATATAAATACAGTATGTGCCCAGTCCGGGGAGGGGGTAAAACGCTCAGGGAAACTGCCACTGGACTTTGATGGAATTTCGCTCACATGGCACAACAGCCAGCAAACCTCAACTATCAAATGTCAACAGATGTCGGCGCTGTGGTACTTAACCAACAAAAACATTTCTCAACACCCACGAGCAGATTATTAATTACTTTATCCACTAACTTGGCATTGTCTATATTCAATACCGCGTTGTGACAAGATTTAAGTAATAGTATATGGTACACGGTATTAAGAAGCGATGTAGAGGTTTAACATTTTCATCCTCTGTCATCAAGTATCAAGAAATTTGGTGCAAATGAACGAAAATCTCGGCCAATGAATCTGATTGACGAGTCAAGAGTCCAGCTGATCTGGCTCCGAAGTCCAGTGACTGTTCCTCTGAACGTTTTACCTTCCGCCGGACTGCGCTTATATAAGTGTGTCTATTTATATCGAGTTTTATCAGTTATATAAATGATTTAGGATATGTGTACAGCCAGTCAAACTGTAGTTCATTATCTATTGTGTAATATTTTTGGTATCATTTGCTTCTGTTTGCCTAATTGTTGGTATAAAACGAAGAACCAATCAGCTATTTTCATAAAAGAGGGGCGTGGCTAACGAACCAGGTTCGTGTGGAAAGGGTAAAGTCGCACATACGGCCGTATTCAAGATCGTGCAGCGTAGGGTTTCCCAACGGCAATGTCTACGGTTGGTATTCAAGAAACATAGTGAAAGTTCACGGCGTGGTCAGTGTCTCTGGTTATTCGTAGGTATTGCCGAAGAATTACTGGATTGTTCATGAGAAAAGGGAGGCATACAAAGAGCAAGCCGTATAAACAAATACGTTCATAATCAGGCATTTCCTACCATCTGTATGTAGTAAGTGTTTGACTGTAATCGAAGAAAAAAATATTTTCTTAAATATGCAATAATGAGAAAATTTGACCACTTTTTAGGAACGCCACTGCTGTTTATAAATCTATACAGTATTGTTTATTTACGGGATTTATTTTACAACTTTCCAACCTGAACATGCAGATGATTGTTTGTTACTTGAAGAACGGTTTCTTTATGCTTTAAGGAGTATTTTACTAAACTTCTGTTTGGAGAAATAATCTGAATATTGATGTGCATGAATGAATCGAAATGAGTCAGTATTACTCTCGTTCACCAGGAAATGTGCTGAGGCTGTCAGGTTCTAAAATTTCAAAATGAAGAACAAAAATTATTCTTATTCAACAGGATGGATGGTCTACACCAGATAACTGAAATTAAAATGGCTTCATAATGTTGCTCGTTAATTAATCCGCGAATTTCTACCAAAATATTACAGATTAACTTTTTAATGTTTTCGGTAATCATTAGGTTAGATGACAATAGGTTTTCTAGTGCAGTCCATCCGTATTCACATGTTGGGAGCCCTGGAGCAAGACGCACGGATTGAGCGTTCTAGAATACACGCACTACATTAGCAATGTAGTCATTCTCTAGACTCCTAGAGCAGTGATTCCATACAAAGATACCCTACGATCCACCGTCTTTAATACGGCCGTTTGTCATTATAAGAGTAACTTTCCTGTGAGTCAACACCGTGACCAACGAAGGTAAATGACTACTATGAGAACATACATTTACTTAACTTGAACTTGAGGTCCTCCTGCACAGAAATATTAAAGAGACATTGAACAAGAGAGACCAATAGACAGAGACTTAGAGTACTATAGAGAGAGAGAGAGCATGAAAACCAAACAGAAAGAGAAAATGACCTGCAGAGGACGCCTATGTGGAGATCCAATATACAGGTATGATCAAATATACATCTCAGGCCTTTGGTGAACTGTAAACCCGTGTTTTTAGCTGTAGGGAGTCGAAATAATAAAAAAAAAGCGTCAGTATGGGAACGAGAAATAGGATCACACAGAACACATCTCAAGGAGCTGATCCATTCTCCGAGCCCAAAGGATGAATTTCAGTATCTTCGCGGACACCTACTGTAGTATCATAACTGGCAATATCCATGACCTACTATTTAGGATCGACCGGGTTACTCACAAAGATGACAGTAGACTGCCAAAGCAACTGCTCTACAACCATTTTAAAATGGTTAACATGGTACAGGTGACCACCTGAAGAAGTAAAATTATTAAATTTAGACAAAGCTTTTAAACGTGCAACTCAGCTGGAATAAGTGAGAACACTACTCCAAACTGTGACGCTTGGACTACCTCACTCGATGTAGCCTTCCACACACAAAATTTGTGCTAACGGCAAGGCCAATTCCGTATTAGCCCCTCGATCCACTTAAGAACTCATCACAGAAGGTGAAACACCATTTATATTTTTCCTATCATTTTGTCATCTTTAGATGATCGTGATAATGACTCAGAATGACAGCAAAAAAAAAAAAAAAAACGAGAGAGAAGGAGAGAGATTTCGACAGAGTATACAGGAATTTGGGGACAGGTAGAGAATGAAGACTGGAGACACAGTTTCTCTTCACCCAAAACAAAAGTAAAAAATAAACATACATTCACTCATCACCTGTCCTGATTAATTACATACCTTTGTTCTGGGACCGTGGAGAAGGAAAACATTTTATGAACTGACTACACCGACTACGCAGTTTGATAATATATACCACCAGGAATGACTGAAGTTATGTAATATTTGAATTAATTCATCATCACGCGAGCGTTGAGCATTGTGTTGTAAGAGGCGCCAGATGGAATAAGAATCTCAGAAGCTCTCCAGCCATTCTCTATATATTGATCATTTACCTCTGTCTGTTAACACCTGATGTAAATATTTGTAAAAACAAATCGAAACCATGCAAGAATTGATAAGAATGTATTCATAATTGAATCCACACATAATAATATAATCGATCATCTACCTGCAAAATAATCACAATATTATTCAAGCTCACGTGTAGTGGAGCATTGTCATATAAACATGATCATATGGCCTCTGTAATCTGACGTAACAGAGCGTGAGGTGCTTGAAGGATATTTCTTTACAGGTGGGGCGAACTGCGTCAAACTACCTGTCTGGTGTCATTACAATATTTTTGTTCTCGTTACTGGGTAATCTTTAAAGTGAGAAACATTATTAATAATTATGATATTCTTTAATATTATAAATTGCTACATAATATTCGTAGAATCGAACGGAAATGATTCTTTCTTTCTGATTATTTTTAACATTTAGTTTTCTACCATAAAAAGCAAGAATTAATTATATGGTGCTGATGGGTCATGGTCGTTAAAGCATCTGGGGGTAACAGATCTTAGGGGTCATGGTCGTTAAAGCACCTGGTGAAACAGATCTTAGAGGTTCGTGGTCGTTAAAGCATCTGGGGAAACAGATCTTAGGGATCATGGTCGTTAAAGCACCTGGGGAAACAGATGTAGTGAACGCTGCTTAAAGACTTGTACATAACACAGCTTTAAGTGACCGTCGAGACGGAGACTAATATCAACTAACTCTTAGCTTTGGTTTAGCATATAAATGAAAGTGTTGCTCAGTAATCATACTTTGTCACTTATGACCTTTAACATAAATTTTCTAACTTTTTTTTTTTTTTAAATGTGCAATAATTATTCATTCAATTTCCATACAGAATTATTTCATCCGTCTATAATTGTTTTGTTGTTTTTGTATATATATCTCTCTCTCTCTCCCTCTCTCTCTCTCTCTCTGTCTCTTTTTTAATAACTTCATTATAGGAAGTGAAATTTTTGGGGATTATTTCCTGGCGTCAGTATGTATATAAAAATCAGTTTCTCCTCTATTAGTATTTTCTAAAAGAAATATTATACAAGATAAATATTACCCGTTATCTTAATATTCAGTATTAATAACATCTATTTTTTAAGGGAGTAAATTTTATATCTTTATAGAACGTCTTGTCGTGAGCAACATCCCAAAAATTTCAGGGAAACTTTTTAAACAGGAGAAGTGAGCAAGGAAGCGACAGTTATAGCATTTGGGGTCCAACCACACTCTATGATGGCTGGCTCCTTTCCCACATGTGAGGAAGCGATTAAAACAGTGGTAGTTGTAGTAGTAGGAGTTGTGTTGTGGAGGGAGGATAGGGGTCGTGATAGTTATGGGTTTTTCGACAAAGACCGGGGTCTTAACAGGGACAACCAGCCATAACTACAGGCTTATTACTTGTGAATGTGTAGTGCGTCAAGTGATCACAGTGCCATCCACCTGTGGGCCTCCTGAGTGGATACTGGTGATAGTTATTGGAGAGCCGGTAACTGTATGGCAGGTGGCGCTGGTGTTGTTTAGTGCCACGTAGGCCGTGGAGTGTAAGTAAGCATAAATTGTTTGGTTTTAGAGGCAATGAAATGGTTATAAAGGGATGTTGCAGGCCATAAATAAAAACTAAAAGTAATAGTATTAGTTGTACAATATAAAGAGACGAAAAAGTATTCATTTGTTTAGGAAAGAGAAAAAGTGAGAACAACCATTAGGTCATGTGAGAGTACGAGAGGGAGAGAGTATCTAGTAGAGGGTCCATTTACTACAAAAACTTACCATGTTCTGGGAGGACACGATATGGGACATCAATGGAGACGTTCAGCTGTTAAATGACCTTGTCTACCTCGCTAATGCTACCACCACGACCACACCATGTTCACATCACGCCCAAATTATCACCACATCCACAGAAACGTCAGCATCATACTCACACTATCCTTACACTATCCGTGAATATTACAGTGGTTCACTATAAAAATTCTACGGTTGGCCACCGTATTTTGTTTTACGGTGATTTTCTATAAGTTCAGCGTTTTACAGTGACAAACCATCGTCGCCTGCTATGACATTTTCGGACGCACTGTAAATTTTACGGTATTCCACCGGAAAATTTACGGTACATTTCTTACAGTGCTCATTTTCATACCACGTTCGCTCCACGTTCACACTACATCCACACCACACTACACCCACACCACACAACGCCCACACCACACAACGCACACACCAAACCACGTCACGTCCATACCACACCCATACCACGTTCACACCACGTCCACACAACGTATACACCACGCCCCCACCACGCCCATACACCGAACCACGTCAAAACCATTTCTATAGAACCACCACTCCTATCACACCATAACCACGCTCAGGCGACTACCATGTACTAGCAAAGGTACAGATACAGTGCGGGTGAATATACAGGGATATTAATTTGAACATTTCGATAATTCAGATTTTCAAAGTGAGAACCAACTTATATTACCAGGTCTTTATTTCGTATGTAAGAAGAAACAGTAAATTGTATTCCTGACAATTTCTTTAACACACAACTTCTCACTAATTGGCCACCGTCAATGTTTTCTACTCTGGTAAGATCAAACGTTCCAAACATCTTGAATGTGATTTCCTTAATACAACGAGAGTCGTGATTCGCTGTTTTCTTATTTAACTTTTTTTAGGTATAAGTTAGTCTGTATATAGAGACGTCCCTTCAGAACAGTAAAAATAAGCTTATTTCATTACTTACTATTTTCATCCAATACTAATTACAAGTAAAATCAGCTGTTTACTCTTCCACATCCCGTTTATAACATGCACTCACCAATATTACACAATAAGTAGTTAGACACATGACGCTTTATCTTTGCTTCTGGTCGTTGTGATGACACTTTCATGTCACTTTCTACACTTGTCATGCACCATCCTCACCTACCATCTCCTCCCTGTCTTGATACACCCCAGATAATTAAAAGTAGGAGAGGAGTAAAAATAATTAAGAGTAAAACTCTAATACAAAGGCATCTTGTTACGGCCACAGTTTTATTAATGATACATAATTTAGGCTTTAAGCTGGACAATAGTGACAAAAATCAAGTATAAATAGCCACGCAGTATTAGGTTCTCTTGATATGAACAATACCAGTAAGCTCGCCAGTAGAAGCCCTTAAGGGTAAATAAAACAAACTTGTGTGTGGAGTTACAAAATAAATCACGGTTTGTGTTACGTAAACAGAGGTCCTCCTGCTTTATATACCTCGGCTGGGATTCCATCAGGCCCTGTGGCTTTGTTATTTTTCATATACTTGATGTGAATAGCTACCTCATCACGGGACAGAGGACAGCTGAGGTGGGTCAGCTGTGGGTGCTGAGGGACCTGCTAGGTTGTCAAAACATCTGCATAAGTGTTTTGGTTGAGCAGGGAATTGTTGTTCTCTTTCTAGCGCTGACCGATGCCTTCTTCGTCTTTTACTCGTATTAGGGACTTACCGTTGCTCGAGTAGTTGGGCCATACATTATCTAGCTGAAATTGAAAAAAATCATGAATCTAGTGTTGATCCGCAATATTTTGCATTTCACATGCTTTATTTTTCCATCAAAAATTGCGAAATTTGTGCTGGGCCATCACTTTCTTCTGGCGGAAGGTATCAGCTTTGGTTCGAAACTGAGGGTTGTTCTACCAGTCAGTGAGAGCAGCACATATACCATTGAGGAGAACGTCAATTTCATGGTTATTTTAATCAAACCAATCCTGATGTTTTCTTTTGATTTGGCTGAGGTGTCTCGTTGTAGGTTTTTTTATGACTGAGTCGAAGATATCTCATTTGGCACTTCAATTTAGGTTGTTTGTTATTGGGTTGGGTTGATGAGCAGCTGCTGTCTGAAAGCATGTTCTATACCACTTGATCTTCCAGTTGCTTCATCCTAAAACCTCTTCTGGAGAATTGTTGCCTTCGTCGTTTTGGAGTGACGTGAAGGGTGAGTTTGGCTCTGATGAGCCAATGATTTGTCTCACAGTGGTCTGAGCCAAGCATGGCTCAGGTGATTTGGATATCTCGGCGATATCTTTCGCTGACACTAATGTAGTCAATAAGATGCTTATGTTTGGATTGTAGGTGTTGCCAAGAACCCTTGAACTTGTCGGCTTGCCTAAACAAGGTGTTGGTGCTAGTGAGGTTGTGTTCAGTACACTTTCTGAGGAGGAGTAGACCTTTGGGATTACACCTGCCCACCCTGTTTCTCCCTATGGTTCCCTGACATAAGTCAGCATCTCTGCCAACTCTGTAGTGAAGTTACCTGGGAGCAAAATCTTATCTTCTCTGGAGATAGAGGTTTGCACTCTGTCAAGGTCGGCGAAAAACGCATATGCACTGATGAAGAAAGCATGACGTGAGTATTTCAGTGGGACTCTGAGCGTCATGAGGCGCTCGTTGACCCTAAAAGGCATGTCAGTTAGCCTATGTAGAACGGATTTGCAAATGGCAAAGCCAACTCCATAAATGCGGTTTCTCTCCACAGGAGGCTTACTCTTCCAGAAGAAGGTATAACCGGACCCCTGTTCTGTGAATTTATCCTCGTCTGGGAGCCGGGACTCACTAATGGCTGCTATACTAGGGTGTGTCATACAGAGGCGATTCTTTTGTTTTTGAGTTTGAAAAATCGGCCCATGGTATTAATGATGTAGTTCTATGTGCAGAATCATGTGATATCTTCAGATTTGAAAAGTTTTCATTTTTTGCTAGGTAAATGTTAACTTGAAATCTTATGAAAATTCAGTATTCCCACCCTTTTACCAACACCACTAAATAGCTTATTTAAAGTAAAGTAAATGTATCAGGTTAATTTATTAGGATGAAAATGATCCAGAATAGTGAAACGAATGATCTTGACACATTTATTAAATTTAATATTCCTTTAGAAAACAAAATCATCAAATACAAAAACCGGTTTTACTACTACGACCCGGTGTTGCTGCACACCATAGAGAACATGTCTTTCTTGCTTCTGTTTCTACTCATCACCTCCCTGCTGACCACCTGAGCTCGGATGTAGCCTTCCCTCCTCTCCTGGCTGTACACGAGACTGCTGGCCTCGCTCACTTGCTGTACACAACGCTCTATACTCTGGGTGTGCGAGGGCCAGGCAGGGACATGCATGGGGTTGTCCAGGAAAGCTCTGACTTGAACATTGGTGAGGCTGCAGGTAAGAGGGGGCTCACTGCCAGCTTGGATGTTATCCAGATCTATGAGATCAGTGAGGGTCTTGGCACCTAGATTGACTTCAGGAGTCTTCCTGACCCTGAAGGAATCGTCACCAACTGATTCGTCATGCCCAGATCCTCTCATAAGTCTCATATCCAAGATCTTTTTGACTGCCACTCTTCTCTCCTCCTCATCCTTACTGCAGAGCATTGTCTGCAGAACTGCCTCGGGATGAGCACACCAGGAAGATCTCCTCACAGTCTGCTCCACAATCTGAACAACCTTCCTTGGCTGACTCCTCAGGAGCTCAAGCTGGAAGAGAACATGCCTCGGACCTTCGGAGAACGATGACTTGACCTTGGTGTTGAACCAATTTGGCAAGTAGACACTCACGATGAATTGGACAATAAGTCTCAGGTTGTGAAGCTGGTTCCCTTTCAGTTTATGATGAGCGACCCAAATTCTGCAGAACCTGAGAGCCGTTGTGAGCCACCTAGAATGTGAGACTGGACCTATCTGCAGGTAAGCAAGTCTATCAGGCATGACCCCAGTTTTGATGGCACTGCAAATCATGTAACCATAGTACTGGTCAGTACTCAGGTCGTCAATGACAGTATGTGCAAGCTCAACGAGTGGGGGTCAACTGTGATTTTTTCAACGCTCGGATTTATTTCTAACTCATTGGCAGAGTCCAGCATCTTGCCAAGAGGACCAGACCATCTGTTGTTTGAAAGAGTCTTGCCATCCAGCTCCTGGATCAGATGTCTGAGTGGCAACTCGTTGGTGTGGAGGTCACAAACAATCCAGACCAGCTTCCTCCCAATCTTCCGCTCTATCCACTGTATGACCCCCCCTTGCCACCCTGTGTTCGTGTTGGTGCTGTCCCCTCCAATGGCCTGCAGGGTTTGGTCTACGTTCCTCTCTCTGAGCCAGTTCACAATGTTATCTGCCACTATCTCAGCTGGTTTCCTGATGTCATCTTTCTCTGGAGTGAAATGCCACAAATACTTCCCTCCTGGTTCACTGCAGCAGGAGTAGTGTTCCTCCTTCACCATGGCAGGGAACAACTTGTCAGAATCTCCAACTTTCATGAACACTTTAGTGTCATCCCTTCTCCCATCAAAGAACAAACAATTGATTCCATTTTCTCTTATCCCCTTATCAAACTCCTCTTCTAGGTTACTGACAAGTTTCTCCTGAGCTCTCCTTACTTTGTTATGATCTATCACCAGGTGAACATCATCAGGTGTTATCAAACCACCGTCTTGCCCGCGGTGCCCCTCGTTTCTCTGTGGATGTCGGTCACACGAGAATAACCCGTTATAGTACCTCCTTCTTTCCTCACACAGCCAAACTGTGGAATCCTATGCCTCCTGATGTGTTTCCATGCTCTTACAACCTGTCTCACTTTAAAAAGCTGGTTTTCCGGCATCTTCGTGGTGTAGATTAATACATTATAACCTTTTCTGTCTATATTTACAATTTTTTTCCGTTTTTTTCGCCTCCCAGGTTACGTTGTGGGTCGTTTGCCCTGTGCCCTGGTGGGCTAATTCCCGTAAAAAAAAAAAGTTACACAGGGTATATAGTTGAGCTGCGTGTTTGTGTCTAAACAGTTGAGTAGCTGGAGTAATCGGTGACGGAGTTTTGTTACGCCGGGGACCCAAAACAAAGGTATGTAGTTACCTAGGACAGATGCTGAGTGAATGTATTTCTTATTGTTTCCTTTTCTTTAGGTGGTCAGAAAATGTGTGTCTAATCTTCATTCATAATCTGTTCCCAAATTCTCATTTACTCTGTCTAGCTCTCTTTAACCCCTCTCTTGATGCTTTTACTCGGAGTCAGTATGACGATCAACCATAGATGACAAAATTATAGACATTTATTAATGGTGTTTCACCTTCTTTGGTGAATTTTAAGGTGGCTCGAAAGGCTAACACAGGATTGGTTGTACCGTCTGCAGATGCTGTGTGTGTGGAGGGTTATATCTAGCGCGGTAGTCTCTACCCATCATGATTGGAGTGATATTCTCCCTTATTCGAGTGTCACTTTGGCATGTTTTTAAAGTTCGTATAAAATTAATAATTTTACTTCTTCCAGTGTCCATTTACCCTATGTTTACCATTCTTAAAAAGGGCTGTAGAGTAGCTGCTTTGGCAGCTTGCTGTCGTTTATGTGGGTCAAGTGGTCAGTCCAAGAATTTGGTCATGGATAATGTCAGAGTGACGCTCTTACAGCAGGTGTTAGCATTTATTCTCTTGTCGACCCTGTGGACTCAGAGAATGGATCAGAGTCTAGGCTGAGATGTGTTCTATGTGACTTATGTCTTGCTTCCATACAACAAGAAGGACCATTGCTCGATAGACGTGACGCGTTTATTTAATTATTTTTATGTTTTTACAACTAAAAACACGGGACTGCAGTCTGTCAAAGGCCTGAGAAGAATATCTGATCAGATATCTGATTTTTTATCGCCTCACCGATTTCCCCTGTTCTCTCTCTCTCTGTTTCACTTTCTACTTCTTTTTCTATCTGTCTATTTGTTGATCTCTTTCAATCCCTCTCAATATTTCTTTGCTGGATGACATCAGGTTCAAGTTAAGGAAATTACAATTCTTGCAACAATCATATACCTTCCTTGGTCACAGCGTTGACTCACTGGGAAGTCATGCCTGTAATGACATACGACCGACTTCGAGATCGTGGAGCACAGCGCACTACTACTACTACTTCTACTACTACTACTACTTTTTTTTTTTTTTTTTTTGTATTCAAAGGCCTCCAGCCTCCCCCAATAGCCACACCTTCGCCACCATTTATTTACCTTAATATTAAATATCCTAATACATAAGAAGCTATCCTATCTGTGTTAAATTAGTTGAGCCGCAGATCTAAGCGGCATTCAGTGACTGTAGCCTCATAGTCAACATCTGCAGCAGTTGTCGGAGTAGGGGCAGAAGCTCTCGTTCCCCTGAGGCAGAGCAAAGCCGACCGAAGGAGAGAGAAAGACAGTCGACATCTCATCCAGGCTGTAACATAACTTCTGGGCTGCTGCTTCTGTTCGGAGATCAACTGCGCGAGTCTGGCGTAGAAACATCTTGCACTTGGGCCCATCCCACCAGAGGTTGTGAACACTAGAGGACTGAAGCTGCCTTGATCAACGTTTTGAATTCTCTCCCCATATGCCCTTCTCTTGTCGTTCTCGTTCCTCCTATGTGCAGCATCGAGAGCTAGGTTACGGTGACATGTGGCCATGGGATCAAAAATCCTGATGTCGAAGAAAGCTCGCTGTCCCCGCGTCCAGAATCCTCGAGCACTGACGTCCACACGGGCTTCGTTAGATGTGTTTGAAGTCCTGTGTTGGAAGATCTCGCCATCCAATGGAAGGAGGGTCGGTTCTACCATGACGTCCTGGCAGATTTCCTTCAACATATTTGCTGTGAGATCCCTTACCTAGTCATGCCTCATGCATATGAAGCCCCCTTTCTTGCACACCATGGCGTGATCGCCATCATAGGAAGAGCCACACACGCATTGGGAGGGCAAACCTTCTACTGGCCAACCATACCTTAGAGCAATGGCATCTGTAAATTCTTGTTTATTAAGACTGAAACCATTTGCCCTTATCAGTAACGTAGTTAACCAGTTCGAGGCGCCCACCTCCTGCGCTATAGCTACTTTTTTTTTCAAATTTTCTGGAACCTGCAGCAATAGTTGCTGCAACATATCATTTTGGCGGGAATGGGACAACTGGCCGCCGCCATCTGGCCGCAGCCCAGTTTGGTTAGGTTTGGTTAGGTTAGGTTAGGTTAGGTTAGGTTGTCAACAAAAAGTTCCATATGGCGGCCAGTAAAAAGCGGCGAGTTTCCCGCGGCCAATGAGGCTGCGGCCAGATGGCGGCGGCCAGTTGTCCTAGACCCCATTTTGGCAGTGCTGTCAATCTGTCGTAATGGACCTACGAATCTTATTTACTTCGCTGGTATCCACTTCCCCTGTTGCATTCTGGGCTATTATGTGGTCCTTGAGGGCTGCCGTGAGCTTAAGTGAATTTTGATGTTCAGTGGCAGCAATCTCCTGTGGATTAGTTAGTCCCATCCCTCCCAGTCTTGGTGGAAGTGCAAGAAGTGCTCTTTCTGCTGGGGTTAAGTCAGGGTGTTTCACTAGTTTGGGAATGAACTTGACACTGATAGCTTCTTCCAGAGGGTGGAGGAGGGGTCCGATCTCAGGGATGGTACGCATCAGGTAGTTCCAGCGATGCTTGACTCCATGGGTGAATGCTGCAAAGGCCGCATGTGACTCTGTGTTAGCAATCTCAGACAGAGCTTGGATTTCACTAACCCACTCATTCACCTTTCCCGCTACGTACTCGGTCTTGAAGTCCGCAGTGCCAATTACTGCTCCTAGATGTCTTTGGCCGTCCTTAGTTATTTTGACCTCACTTCCGCCAAAAACCTACTACTACTACTACTACTACTTTGCTGTCATATGGAATCGAGTATGACGATCATCCAGCTATGATACAATGATATGAGTTATTAATGGTGTCATCTTAGTTGATGAGCTCTCATGTGACTCGAGAGACGGATACGGGACCGTCCACAAATGTTGCAATCAAAACGCAGGACTACATGTACTGTGGTAGCCCATACCACCCTCGGTATGCAGTTGGATTAACTCGAAAGTATTGCCACCTTCTTGTGTGGTGATCTTCGAAGCGTTACGGTGTGGAGTAATCATCCCCCAGGTGAGGGGGTCGATCTGGCACTTTTCAGGTCTATCTTAAGATTATCCTTATACCTTTTCCGTTGCTCGCCAGCATTACGTTTACCAATCATTAGGCGACTGTAAAGCAGCTGCGTTAGCAGTCTACTGTCGTTGTTTATGGATAAAAGAAGTCTTGATGCTCCTATGGTCGGTATCAGCGAGAATACTAGCATTTGTTTTTTTTTGTCTTCCCACCAAACTTGGAGGATGGAACATAGACTACGTCGGTGAAAGTTTGCAAGGGCCTTGAGGTGCCTCCTTTACGTGACCCATATCTCCCTGCCATACAGCAGGGCGGAGAGGACCACTGATCAATATACATGCAACTCCCTGCAGCTGAACGCAAGGCTACGGAGTCAGCCAGGGGCTTGAGATGCAAGTATGTTCATATGTCGTATTTCCTCATCGATGTCCGCCGTGGTGGACAGGTGACAGCCAAGATAAGGAAAATGGGTAACATTAGAGAGGGTAGAACCGTTGTCGTTGAAACCAGGGGCAGTCAGAAAGAGACTCTGAGTCTTACGTACATTCATTTCTACTCCGAAGTGTGCATACACGTATGAGTAGGTGTTTAGGATCTCCTGTAGGGCACAGTCAGCGTTAGCGACGAGGATGAAGTCGTCTGCGTACTGAAGTTCAGTGATGGAAGTGGCCGACACCTTTGTTCCTGCCTGGAGTCGTTTTATGTTGAAAAGTCCCTTCATCGGGTACTGGTTGTCCACCCGTCCGGCTAATTTGGCACTGGCACGAGTAAGAAAGGCAGCCAAGAAAATGGAAAAGAAAGTTGGTTCCATTAAACATCTCTGTTTTACCCCCGTTTGGATGGGGAAGAATTCAGGCTGGGTGCTATTGTGCAGGGTACTTCCGCCGTTCATTCCATCATGGAGCTAACTCACAAAGGCGATGAATTTTGGTGGGCAGCCAAAACGGCGTATGCCTTTTACGCCGACCTTGACAGAGTGCAAACCTCTATCTCCAGAGAAGATAACGTTTTGCTCCCAGGTAACTTCACTACAGAGTTGGCAGAGATGCTGACTTACGTGAGGGAACCATAGGGAGAAACAGAGTGGGCAGGTGTAATCCCAACAGTCTACTCCTCCTCAGCAAGTGTACTGAACACAACCTCACTAGCACCAACACCTTGTTTAGGCAAGCCGACAAGTTCAAGGGTTCTTGGCAACACCTACAATCCAAACATTAGCAACTTATTGACTACATTAGTGTCAGCGAAAGATATCGCCGAGATATCCACATCACCTGAGCCATGCTTGGCTCAGACCACTGTGAGACAAATCATTGGCTCATCAGAGCCAAACTCACCCTTCACCATCACTCCAAAACGACGAAGGCAACAATTCGCCAGAAGAGGTTTTAGGATGAAGCAACTGGAAGATCAAGTGGTATAGAACATGCTTTCAGAGAGCAGCTGCTCATCAACCCAACCCAACAACAAACAACCTAAATTTAAGTGCCAAATGAGATATCTTCGCCTCAGTCATAAAAAAAACCTACAACGAGACCCTCAGCCAAATCAAAAGAAAACACCAGGATTGGTTTGATGAAAATAACCATGAAATTGACGTTCTCATCAATGATATATGTGCTGCTTTCACTGACTGGCAGAACAACCCTCAGTTTCGAACCAAAGCTGATACCTTCCGCCAGAAGAAAGTGATGGCCCAGCACAAATTTCACAATTTTAGATGGAAAAATAAAGCATGTGAAATGCAAAATATTGCGGATCAACACTAGATTCATGATTTTTTCAATTTCAGCTAGATAATGTATGGCCCAACTACTCGAGCAACGGTAAGTCCCTAATACGAGTAAAAGACGAAGAAGGCATCCGTCAGCGCTAAAAAGAGCACAACAATTCCCTGCTCAACCAAAACACTTATGCAGATGCTCTGACAACCTAGCAGGTCCCTCAGCACCCACAGCTGACCCACCTCAGTTGTCCTCTATCCCGTGATGAGGTAGCTATCCACATCAAGTATATGAAAAATAACAAAGCCACAGGGCCTGATGGAATCCCAGCCGAGGTATATAAAGCAGGAGGACCTCTGTTTACGTAACACAAACCGTGATTTATTTTGTAACTCCACACACAAGTTTGTTTTATTTACCCTTAAGGGCTTCTACTGGCGAGCTTACCGGTATTGTTCATATCAAGAGAACCTAATACTGTGTGGTTATTTATACTTGATGTTTGTCACTATTGTCCAGCTTAAAGCCTAAATTATGTATCATTAATAAAACTGTGTCCGTGACGAGATGCCTTTGTATTAGAGTTTTAGTCTTAATTATTTTTACTCCTCTCTTACCTTTAATTATCTAGGGTGTATCAAGACAGGGAGGAGATGGTAGGTGAGGATGGTGCATGACAAGTGTAGAAAGTGATATGAAAGTGTCATCACAACGACCAGAAGCAAAGATAAAGCGTCATGTGTCTAACTACTTATTGTGTAATATTGTATCTACAGACTCCTTGGTGAGTGCATGTTATAAACGGGATGTGGAAGAGTAAACAGCTGATCTTACTTGTAATTAGTATTGGATGAAAATAGTAAGTAATGAAATAAGCTTATTTTTACTGTTCTGAAGGGACGTCTCTATATATAGACTAACTTATACCTAGAAAAAAGTAAAATAAGAAAACAGCGAATCACGACTCTCGTTGTATTAAGGAAATCACATTCAAGATGTTTGGAACGTTTGATCTCACCAGAGTAGAAAACATTGACGGTGGCCAATTAGTGAGAAGTTTTGTGTTAAAGAGATTTTCAGGTTCTCACTCTGGAGATTTGAATTATTGAAATGTTCAAATTACTGTACCTATATATGCACCCGCACTGTATCTATACCTATGAGAGTACATAGCAGTAGTGCGAGGGTAGTTATGGTGCACCCCGGCAGGATGAAACTATGAGCAAGATTTTTTTACGCCATTTGCCTCTCTACCCAGTAGTAATTGGGAACCTGGATGTTAATCGATTTGTGGGTCGTGTTCCGGGGTACTGGTTAGCCAGTGCAGTTAGTAAGTTGTCCGGTATTCTCAGACTATTCCTTGACACTGGGTCATGCAGCTCGTTAACTTTGGGTGTGGTTGTTGTGTTGGCGACAGCTTCTACACTTTAAACAAATTCACGCCTTTTAAATTGTGGTATGCAGCTTCCCCTAATAGCCATATAATCTCCACTATTTTATTACTGAATTATCCATATGCAAAATTATCTACTCTAGCCGAGAATTTAAAGTTAAAGGGCTTTAAAAGTCCCAAGAACTTTGTACATCTGATTTGTTTAGTTTGAAGAAGGTTTTGATAAGGTATAGCACAAACTTAGAAATCTTGGCAAAAATTCATTAATGAAGGAGATGTTAGAATTTTAATGAGTCTTTACTAGAAACAGGAGGCTGCAGTGTTAGTAAATTAATGACCATACTAATTGGTTCACAGTTAGACAGGGAGTAAGACAAGGCCGTGTTCTATCTCCCACATTTTATAATATATATTCAGAATTCTTATTGACAGAAGCTATAAGTGATAATGAAGGAATAAAATTTAGTGGTAAAGAATATCAAATATATGCAGTACAAATGATACTGCTCTTACCCGAGATAAGGAAAATGAGTTAAAAAAATTAATGAACAGATTAGTGGAAGCAGGTGATATATATAGTTTAAGAGTTAATACTGCAAACACAAAAGTAATTGTTGTTTTTTTAAATTGGAAATAAACACTAAAATAAAAATTATAGTAGGCAACAAGGAACTTAAACAAGTGGAAAATTTTGTGTGTTTGGGAAGCAACATTAGTTTTGATGGTAGATGTACAGAATAAATCAAAAGACTATGGGAAGCAAAAAAAGCATTTATAGGGGAAGGAGTATTGTATGTGCCAGAAGCGTGGACACTTTCAGTAGACACCAGGAAGAGGTTGTAGGCCTTTGAGATGTAGCGTTATAAGCTAATATTAAGAATAAGCTACACTGATGAAAACAAATAAAGAAGTACTAAGATTAGCAAAAACTTCAAGTAGAATACTTGAGATGTACCGAAAAATAAAAGTAAGATACTTGGGTCATATATTTAGAGATCTGTGGATAATAACAAGATATTAACGGGCAAGGTTGAAGGCAGGAGGGCCAGGGGAAGACCAAAAACGTTTGATAATTGTGTAATTTATGTATGACGTCATTTATATGATTCTTTCAATCGGTTAATTCAACTGTCGAGGATATACCATTATACCTCTTGAGAACTTGTACGTTTAGAGTTTGATCTGTGACCAGGAACTTGTTTAATTTGTTTAAGTATTTGTAGCTCCCTAGATTCTACAACATCTGTCTCTTATGTCCATTTTCTTCTTCTTTTTATAAAATTATTGGAAAAATTTAACAAGCCATACACTGAGGAGACTTATCCAGAAAAAGTTCTTCACTCATTTATCTAATCAAATTTTGGATATTATTTCATTAATTCCATTACAGAAAGAGAAAATTCTGGGATTATTTCCTTTGGTGTCAGTAGGTACTTAAAAAATCTGTTTTTCCTTCTTTATTCCTATTTTCTAAAATGAATACTCTATAGGATGAATGTTTGCTCGTCTTTTAATATGCCCTGGCCCTTAACCGTTGAGTCTTGATGAGTTAATGGAGCTCGAACATGTATAGGGTATTTAGTAGCGAAAACCCAACTGTCCTTTCTTCATTTATTAGGAAAATGAATTTTGTACAGTTCCAAGTGTATATATATCACAGTTAATTGAGGACGGAGGCTATCATAGAGTAGCTCTAATAAATACGTTCTATTAGTGTAAGGTGGCTACCAAGGAATTAAACAAGATTCGACGGTCCATTACGACAGATCGACAGCACACCTTCAGTGGTAAACTACAGCAACTGATGCTGCAAGTGTCAGAGAACTTCAAAACAAAAGTAGCTATAGCGCTGGAGGTTTGCAGACAATGTTACTGATAAGGAGAAAAGGTTTCAGTCTTAATTTACAAGAATTCACAGATACCACTGCTCTAAGGTACAGTGGGCCAGTAGAAGGTTTGCCCTCCCAATGCGAGTGCGGCTCCTCCAATGACATTGACCACGCCATGGTGTGTAAGAAAGGGGGCTTCGTGTGCATAAGGCATGACGAAGTAAGGGACTCACAGCAAATATGTTGAAGGAAATCTGCCATGAAGTCACGGTGGAACCGACCCTCCTTCCATTGGACGGTGAGAATTTCCATCACAGGACTTCAAACACATCCAACGAAGCCCGTGTGGAGGTCAGTGCTCGATGATACTGGGTGCGGGGACACCGAACCTTCTTTGATATAGGATTTTCGATCCCATGGGTTCATGTCACCGTAACCTAGCTCTCGACGCTGCACACAGGAGGAACGAGAATGTCAAGATCAGGGCATATGGGGAAAGAATTCTGAATGTTGATCAGGGCAGCTTCACTCCTCTGGTGTTCACAACCTCTGGTTGGATGGGACCAAGTGCAAGATGTTTCTATGCCAGACTCACGGAGGTGTTATCTGAACGGAAGCAGCAGCCCAGAAGTTACGTTACAGCCTGGTTAAGATGTCGACTGTCCTTTTCTCCGCCTAGGTCTACGTTGCTCTGCCTCAGGGGAACGAGATTTTCGCCCCCAAAGCCGACA
>CAUDMG010002724.1:67500-104953 GCA_958450375.1 Homarus gammarus | reverse complement strand
GGTGCTAGTAGTGGTGGTGGTGGTGGTGGTGGTGGTAGTTGTAGTGGTGGTGGTGGTGGTGGTGGTGGTGGTGGTGGTGGTGGTAGTAGTAGTGGTGGTGGTGGTATTGGTGGTGGTGGCGGTGGTGGTAGTAGTGGTGGTGGTGGTGGTGGTATTGGTGGTGGTGGTGGTGGTAGTAGTAGTAGTAGTAGTAGTAGTAGTAGTAGTAGTAGTAGTAGTAGTAGTAGTAGTAGTAGTAGTGGTGGTGGTGGTGATGGTGGTGGTGGTGGTGGTGGTGGTAATGAACTAACAGCAGCATATGTGTGAAGGTCAGGGTGAAGGAGACACATATGGAGTGATGTTGTTAAGTGATAGCCTACCACCACCACCACCACCACCTCATACTGCTACTGGTGGTGGTGGTGGTGGTGGTGGCGGTGGTGGTGGTGGTGGCAGTGGTGGCGGTGGTAGTGGTGGTGGTGGTGGTGGTGGTGGTGGTGGTGGTGGTGGTGGTAGTGGTGGTGGTAGTGGTGGTGGTGGTGGTATTGGTAGTGGTGATAGTGGTGATGGTAGTGGTGGTGGTAGTAGTAGTAGTAGTGGTGGTGGTGGTGGTGGTGGTGGTGGTATTGGTAGTGGTGGTAGTGGTGGTGGTAGTAGTAGTAGTGGTGGTGGTGGTGGTGGTGGTGGTGGTGGTGGTATTGGTAGTGGTGGTAGTGGTGGTGGTAGTAGTGGTGGTGGTGGTGGTGGTAGTAGTGGTGGTGGTGGTGGTATTGGTAGTGGTGGTGGTAGTGGTGGTGGTAGTAGTAGTGGTAGTGGTGGTATTGGTAGTGGTGATAGTGGTGGTGGTAGTAGTGGTGGTGGTGGTGGTGGTAGTGGTTGTAGTGTGGTGAAGGTTATAGTATGGTGTTGGTTGTAGTGTGGTGATGGTTGTAGTGGTGATGGCTGTAGTGTGGTGATGGTTGTAGTGGTGATAGTTGTAGTGTGGTGAAGGTTGTAGTGTGGTGAAGGTTGTAGTGTGGTGATGGTTGTAGTGTGGTGATGGTTGTAGTGTGGTGATAGTTGTAGTGTGGTGAAGGTTGTAGTGTGGTGAAGGTTGTAGTGTGGTGATGGTTGTAGTGTGGTGATGGTTATAGTGTGGTGATGGTTGTAGTGTGGTGATGGTTGTAGTGTGGTGATGGTTGTAGTGTGGTGATGGTTATAGTGTGGTGATGGTTGTAGTGTGGTGATGGTTGTAGTGTGGTGATGGTTGTAGTGTGGTGATGGTTATAGTGTGGTGATGGTTGTAGTGTGGTGATGGTTGTAGTGTGGTGAAAGTTGTAGTGATGGTGGTTATAGTGGCTCTAGTGGTTGTTGTTGTTGTACTTCACTACTCATAACAGGTAAACACTAAACCGGAAATAAACCACTGAACCAAAGGTAAAATAATGACTCAACAAATCAGCCAAAAACGAACCACGACTCTTCTGCCACATGAACCACGACTCTTCCGCCACATGAACCACGACTCTTCCGCCACATGAACCACGACTCTTCCGCCACATGAACCACGACTCTTCCGCCACATGAACCACGACTCTTCCGCCACATGAACCACGACTCTTCCGCCACATGAACCACGACTCTTCCGCCACATGAACCACGACTCTTCCGCCACATGAACCACGACTCTTCCGCGACATGAACCACGACTCTTCCGCCACATGAACCACGACTCTTCCGCTACATGAACCACGACTCTTCCGCCACATGAACCACGACTCTTCCGCTACATGAACCACGACTCTTCCGCCACATGAACCACGACTCTTCCGCCACATGAACCACGACTCTTCCGCCACATGAACCACGACTCTTCCGCCACATGAACCACGACTCTTCCGCCACATGAACCACGACTCTTCCGCCACATGAACCACGACTCTTCTGCCACATGAACCACGACTCTTCCGCCACATGAACCACGACTCTTCCGCCACATGAACCACGACTCTTCCGCGACATGAACCACGACTCTTCCGCCACATGAACCACGACTCTTCCGCCACATGAACCACGACTCTTCCGCCACATGAACCACGACTCTTCCGCGACATGAACCACGACTCTTCCGCCACATGAACCACGACTCTTCCGCTACATGAACCACGACTCTTCCGCCACATGAACCACGACTCTTCCGCCACATGAACCACGACTCTTCCGCCACATGAACCACGACTCTTCCGCGACATGAACCACGACCG
Source organism: Homarus gammarus (assembly GCA_958450375.1). Taxonomy (NCBI): domain Eukaryota; kingdom Metazoa; phylum Arthropoda; class Malacostraca; order Decapoda; family Nephropidae; genus Homarus; species Homarus gammarus. The sequence goes on along the minus strand of CAUDMG010002724.1, from coordinate 102,731 downwards.
AACCCCTAAACCAACATCGAAACGAATCAACGAATCAACCGAAAAGAACCAAGACGCCTAAGGTCGGTGCACCACGAGCGAACCAGTGAACCACAGAAGCAGTTCCACCTGAATTAAAGAACACTACGCCCAGTAGGTGTCCTGGAGCTGTCGGTGATGACCTCATAATGTGTCGAGCTGTCGGTGATGACGTCATTATGTGTCGAGCTGTTGGTGATGACGTCATTATGTGTCGAGCTGTTAGAGATGACGTCATTATGTGTCGAGCTGTTGGTGATGACGTCGTTCTGTGTCGAGCTGTCGGTGATGACGTCATTATTATATTCGTTTCCTCCTCCTCCTCCCCGAAAGGCGTGTGTAGGGGGCTAAAAAAGTCCCTCCAAAATGGCTACCTCTGTGTCTCTCACCTAGGAGCTGTTCCAGTCAATTAACTTTACGAGTAAAGTTGGTGTAGACGATGACACACACACACACACACACACACACACACACACACACACCGCGCACACACACACACACACACACACACACACACACACACACACACACACACACACACACTTGATGGATTAATATGGTCTATGTCTGACACCTTTATCAATACATATATTCTCCAGGTGTGAGAGAGAGAGAGAGAGAGAGAGAGAGAGAGAGAGAGAGAGAGAGAGAGAGAGAGAGAGAGAGAGGAGAGAGAGAGAGTGTGTGTGTGTGAGCTACTGGTTACACAACAGTACTGGCTGACCCTGACTAATGGGTCGGGATTACTGGGAGATGACGTAAGAAAGGGAATGGGGAAGGTGAAGAAGATAAATGGGCACATGGGGAGGAACACAAGAGAACCAAAATGGATGATGAGGGAGAGAGAGAGGGAATAGTTAATGAGGAATGAGGGAGAGAGAGAAAATGGGGAAAGAGGGAGAGAAAGAGGGAAGGAGATAATGATAAATGTGAAAAAGAGACGACGAATAATGTAGAATTAAGGGATAGAGAGAGACAGAGAGAGAGAGCGAGAGAAAAAAATGGGAATGCAATGAGGGCGTGAGGGGGCGAGGGGGGGGAGGGCGTGAGGGGGCGAGGGGGGGGAGGGCGTGAGGGGGCGAGGGGGGGGAGGGCGTGAGGGGGCGAGGGGGGGGGAGGGCGTTAGGGGGCGAGGGGGGGGGAGAGAACAAGACGAATGGGGAGGGGGGAGAGAGACAGATATATGGGGGGAAGGGAGAGGAAGATAAATGGGTGGATAGCGGAGGGTAAAAAAGGGAGTGAAAGGATTCGAGAGAGAGAGAGAGAGAGAGAGAGAGAGAGAGAGAGAGAGAGAGAGAGAGAGAGAGAGAGATTACATGCTAGGGAGGTGGGGTTTAAAGAGGGGGAAGGAGTGGGGGGAGGAGTGTGGGGGTGGGGGGAACACCATCACCTTACAACCCCCAATCATTTACAATGCAGATTTGGGACCTCCGAGATTGTGGGGGATTGGCCAACCACTTACCAAATCGTCGCCGTGATTGGTGGAAAACGAGGCAGGGATTTGAATAGAGGTAGAGCCGGATTGAAGCGAGATGGGAAGGGAATCGACCAATGAGAGGGGAGATGATGAGGGAATCGACCAATGAGAGGGGAGATGATGAGGGAATCGACCAATGAGAGGGGAGATGATGAGGGAATCGACCAATGAGAGGGGAGATGATGAGGGAATCGACCAATGAGAGGGGAGATGATGAGGGAATCGACCAATGAGAAGGGAGATGATGAGGGAATCGATCAATGAGAGGGGAGATGATGAGGGAATCGACCAATGAGAGGGGAGATGATGAGGGAATCGACCAATGAGAGGGGAGATGATGAGGGAATCGACCAATGAGAAGGGAGATGATGAGGGAATCGACCAATGAGAGGGGAGATGATGAGGGAATCGACCAATGAGAGGGGAGATGATGATGACACACACTCAATGTAATATAATATGTTCCTCGACTGCAAGTAAATGCAAGACGACTAATGTGTACTGAGAGAAAGAAAGAAAGAAAGAAAGAAAGCACGCCAGAAAGCAAATGGGACACACACACACACACACACACACACACACACACACTCTCACTATCTTAGTACACATCTACTGTACTCTTCTCTCGCCCCCACTAAACGCACACAGACGCCAGCCACCCACGGGACCACTGTGTTATCTGTCAACGTTTATTAGCGGAGATGTGTGCGTGTGTTGACTAAACCATCAATATTTACTTTTTGTCGAAGGAAAACACGAAACACATACATACACATACACACACACACTCATATGTACACACGCACAGGCATATGTACACGAACACATATACATACACACACATGAATACATATACATACACATATGCATATATATTTCGTGTAGACCCACAATGAAAACGTGGATAAGGTAATTCTTGATAAAATAATCTATATACACAGAGAGAGAGAGAGAGAGAGAGAGAGAGAGAGAGAGAGAGAGAGAGAGAGAGAGAGAGAGAGAGAGAGAGAGAGAGAGAGACAGAGAGAAAACAATGCCATGTTATTACTGCACTAACAAACAAAGAGTAATTCATAAGAGTGATATACAGCCAATTACTATAATAACCAGCTTCTGCTTGTTTATAGTAAATATATTACGTCTTCAAATACCAGGTACAGTAATAACAATAATGATCCGCTGCCACCACTACTACTACTAATAAAACCAATAATTAATAATAACAATAATAATAACTAATAATAATAATAATAATAATAATAATAATAATAATAATAATAATAATAAATAATAACAATAACACTAATACCAACAACATTAACAATAAAATAAATAAAAATAAAAACAATAACACTAATAATAACAATAACAACCAACACCGGGATATTCAGTGTCAACAATCAATATCCAACAGGTCAATTACCGACAGTGTTGACGGGGTGTCGAGCAGTTATCACCTCAACGCATCAAAATTCCCCGAAACCGTGTTATTTGAGTCTGTGTGGAGGCCATATACTACAGTCCTTCAGCGGGTGGGGTGAAACAACCTTTGTGACGCTGTTTTGTTTTTCCTTTAATCCAAGATGGCTGCTAAACCTATTGACCAATGAGGTTCAACAGAAGATATTGACCTAATCGAACCTTTTTTGCCCTACTCTAATGTAACCGATCCTAACCTAAGCTAAACCAATTTAACTTAACCTAAGCAAAATCAGTTTAAGCTACCCTAACCTGTTCTGCCCTAACCTAACCTAACCTAAGCCAAGCCAATTTAACTTAACCTAACCTAACCTCACCCCCCTCGTTGTCTATTAATGATACTGTACACTTTCCACACCTGTACTCTCCTGACTTTAATTAACTACTTCAGGCTCAAGTTCTGGTGATATCTTCATAATTCCGAGTCACATAGATGATACCAACTCTCAAAAGTAAACAAAAACGAAAGACAATACCACAAATCCGGTTTTACTGGATATCAAAAAACACAAACCATTTTCCTTTCCCCCCCAAAAATAACAAGAACATATTTTTACTCGCAAAATTCCCTTCACACACACACACACACACACACACACACACACACAAAAGCAGAACCGAATGTAAGTCAGGTTTTACAATCTACCAGCCGCCAGCAGCCAACACCATCACCAAGACCCAACTATCAATGGCCAGCCACCAAGGGATTTTTATAGCTTTTATTGCTACGAGTTTCTACATGGTGGTCCAAGTATCGTCACTCTCTCGACCTATATTCTCAAAAAAAACACACATAGTTTCGTGAAATATCCCTCGTAAACGGATCACTTAAGCCCGCACACATAATTGAAGTCTTAAGAGGTCGTAAGTTAAAATTTTCCTCTTAACTGGTGAATGTGAGAGTGTATGTTATCTTCAGTAAATTATATACACTTCATCTACGAGACTAAGTTGGATTCTCAACGATTATTACTCTAAATCTTTTCTCGTAATTTGATTTGTGAGACCTATGTTTATCTTAGCATACGACACAAAGACAGATTCCCAAAGGTTCGTAAGTGAAAAGATCAATTTACATTCTCACATCTCCAGTTAGGTGAGAAAATACTGCTCCTGAACTATACAACTCCACCTTTGGTCCTCACCTTCAATGAGCCACTGAAGTACGTCCTCACATTTCCACTTGGAGATAAACATGACTTAAGAACTTCTGAGAATCTGGACCGAGGCTATTGTGGCACCGAGGGGGAGGAAGAGGGAGAGGGGAGAAGAAGGGAGGCGGCCTTCTTTATCGTAGCGAACATCTCCAGTGGGCTACAGTAAACCTTAAGTTATCTTGTTAGTGGAAACTCCTAGGTCGGCGCTTAGGGAATGCCAAGGGTCTCTCTCTCTCTCTCTCTGCTCCAGTTACAGGCGTTGCTACCTTAAGCTGACGTGGAGTTAGAAAGTAAGCATAAGGTCATGGAGGAATGTGTAATGGAGAAGAGCATCATGGAGGAAGTACCATGGAGAGGAAAATAATTCTCTGATTCTCGAGTTACGTTACGCTGAAGAGACGTGAGAATGTAAACAAAAGGAAGAATCAAGAGATAGAAAATAATGCTTTCTATATACACGAGGGAAAAATCACGGATAAAAAAAAAAACTACCAAATTATGGAAAGGAAATCACGAGAGAGTAATTCTTTTGTGTTCCGAGTTACAAGGGCCAGGTTAAAACGAGACGACGAACACTGAGAAAACAAAAGGTCCACGAAGGAATTGTAATGGCGACAGGGATTCATGGATGGAAGAATCACGGATAAAAATATAAATCTTTCACAAGTCATGGAAGAAGAATCACGAGAGTTGGTTGAATTCTTTTGTGTTTAAGAGACACGGACCCAGCTTTAAGTCAAGGCGGCGAGCACGAGGACAACATTACGAGGCCACAGAGGAGGTGTCTTGGAGGAAGTGTCATGTAAAAATAATTCTTCATGTTCACAGTTTAAAAACGCTACGCTACCTCAAAACAGTGAATATAATGTAAACAAAAGAACAGGGAGGAACAGTAACGGAAGAAGAGATTCAGGAAGGAACTGTAGTGGAGAGAGAGATTCAGGAGGGAACAGTAGTGGAGAGAGAGATTCAGGAGGGAACTGTAGTGGAGAGAGAGATTCAGGAGGGAACTGTAGTGGAGAGAGAGATTAAGGAGGGAACTGTAGTGGAGAGAGAGATTCAGGAGGGAACTGTAGTGGAGAGAGAGATTCAGGAGGGAACTGTTGTGGAGAGAAAGATTCAGGAAGGAACTGTAGTGGAGAGAGAGATTAAGGAGGGAACTGTAGTGGAGAGAGAGATTCAGGAGGGAACAGTAGTGGAGAGAGAGATTCAGGAGGGAACAGTAGTGGAGAGAGAGATTCAGGAAGGAACTGTAGTGGAGAGAGAGATTCAGGAGGGAACAGTAGTGGAGAGAGAGATTCAGGAAGGAACTGTAGTGGAGAGAGAGATTCAGGAGGGAACAGTAGTGGAGAGAGAGATTCAGGAGGGAACTGTAGTGGAGAGAGAGATTCAGGAAGGAACTGTAGTGGAGAGAGAGATTCAGGAAGGAACTGTAGTGGAGAGAGAGATTCAGGAAGGAACTGTAGTGGAGAGAGAGATTCAGGAAGGAACTGTAGTGGAGAGATTCAGGAAGGAACTGTAGTGGAGAGAGAGATTCAGGAAGGAACTGTAGTGGAGAGAGAGATTCAGGAGGGAACTGTAGTGGAGAGAGAGATTCAGGAAGGAACTGTAGTGGAGAGAGAGATTCAGGAAGGAACTGTAGTGGAGAGAGAGATTCAGGAGGGAACTGTAGTGGAGAGAGAGATTCAGGAAGGAACTGTAGTGGAGAGAAAGATTCAGGAGGGAACTGTTGTGGAGAGAAAGATTCAGGAAGGAACTGTAGTGGAGAGAAAGATTCAGGAGGGAACTGTAGTGGAGAGAGAGATTCAGGAGGGAACTGTAGTGGAGAGAGAGATTCAGGAGGGAACTGTAGTGGAGAGAGAGATTCAGGAAGGAACTGTAGTGGAGAGATTCAGGAAGGAACTGTAGTGGAGAGAGAGATTCAGGAAGGAACTGTAGTGGAGAGAGAGATTCAGGAGGGAACTGTAGTGGAGAGAGAGATTCAGGAAGGAACTGTAGTGGAGAGAAAGATTCAGGAGGGAACTGTAGTGGAGAGAAAGATTCAGGAAGGAACTGTAGTGGAGAGAGAAATTAAGGAAGGAGCTGTAGTGGAGAGAGAGATTCAGGAGGGAACTGTAGTGGAGAGAGAGATTCAGGAGGGAACTGTAGTGGAGAGAAAGATTCAGGAGGGAACTGTAGTGGAGAGATTCAGGAGGGAACTGTAGTGGAGAGATTCAGGAGGGAACTGTAGTGGAGAGAGAGATTCAGGAGGGAACTGTAGTGGAGAGAGAGATTAAGGAAGGAACTAATATGGAGAAAAAATGAATATCATACTACTCCTTGTGGTTTGAGATACATGGAGGTACTGCAGTGGAGTGTAAGAGCACATGGAGTATAAATAACGGAGAGAGCATGCATGACCAGCACCCATACAAGGGTCATGGATTGCGACAGTAGGTGAGACGGTGAAGGAGTGAAGAAATACCACTGACGAAATTATATTATACTCTTGGGAGACATTCATGCAGGGAGATTAATGGTGTAATGAATAAGTAAATAATGGAGAGTGTTATGGGAGTTATTGGCGTTGGGACGTTAAATTGAGGCGTTGGTACGTTACTCTGGGGCGTTGGTACGTTAAACTGAGGCGTTGATACGTTAAACTGAGGCGTTGATACGTTAAACTGAGGCGTTGGAACGTTAAACTGAGGCGTTGGAACGTTAAACTGAGGCGTTGGTACGTTAAACTGAGGCGTTGGTACGTTAAACTGAGGCGTTGGTACGTTAAACTGGGGCGTTACAAAAACATAAACAAACATAATGTAGGAATAGTAACGGAGGAGGAGCTGTATTTATGGTACAGGAATTATGGCGTCATGAATACAGGTTACGGGAGTTACTAGGCTAAAGTGAGGCAGTGTAAAAGGTAAACAAACATCATGGAGGAATTATAATGGAGGGAGAGAGATTCATGGAGGGAATAATAGTTTCGGTTTACATTGTGGTTAATGGCAGGGGGAGAGAGAGAGAGAGAGAGAGAGAGAGAGAGAGAGAGAGAGAGAGAGAGAGAGACACTCAAGAACTCATTCATTCTTTCGTACATTTGTTCGTAAGTCCCTCCTCAACTAAGGTGGTCTACAAAAGTGTAAACACAACCATGAAGGAATAATAATGGAGGGAAAAAGAGATTCATGGAAGGATGTACCGTGGAGGTAAACTTAATTTCTCTGGTTTTAATTACATTACACCGGAGAGTCATGGAGGAAGAGACACGGAGGAAATCTTAATGGCGGTGTTTTAATTATGCGAGTCATCTGTTTACCTTGGCAAAAACTAATTAATGAAAGACAGGGAAAATAATTACAAGCACACACACACACACACACACACACACACAAAGCACACACACACACACGCACATTAGTAGGTAAGGAGAATAAGACTGCCATGGGGATAATTATTCTTCACGTGAATTAGAAAGTAACTGTGTGTATGATCACCTGAAGATAAATCACCCAAACACTAACCTAACCTAACCTAACACTATCCTAACACTAACATAACCTAACACTACCCTAACCAAACACTAACCAAACCAAACACTAACCTGACCTGACCTAACCTGACCAAACACTAACCAAACACTAACCTGACCTGACCTGACCTAACAAAATATAATCTAACCTCATCTCCCTCACCTCTCCATCTCACCCCTTCACCCCTCTATCTCATCCCCTCACCCCTCTATCCCACCCCCCTTCCCCTCAACTCCCTCTTCCCTCCCCTCCCCTCCCATAAACAACACCTCAATTAAAGGAATATATAAGGTGACCCCCCCCCCCCAGCCTTAAAGGAGCCAACACCCCCTACTGCACCACTACATAATCCTACGTCTGATTGAACCATTTACTGGCTAATCAGACGTAGGGCGGGGTGAGGGGACGTAGGGGAGGGGCGGGGTGAAGGGACGTAGGGGAGGGGCGGGGTGAGAGGACGTGGGGGGGGTGGGGAGGTGAGGGGTCGTGGGGGAGGGACTATTAATGGATGTGATCGAGGGATGGAGTGAGGTATATCCACAAATCAGTGTCACGTGAGGGGTTAAGCGGGTAGGGGGTAAGGGGTAGGGGGTGAGGGGTAGGGGGTGAAGAGGGTAGGGGGTAAGGGGTGGGAGGGGGTGAGGGGTGGGAGGGGTAGGGGGTGGGAGAGTGGGAGTAGGGGATGAAGATAGAGGGGCTATAGGTTGAGAATGGAGGGGGTAAAGGAGCTGGAAGAGGAAGGGGGGGGTGGGGTGGGGGATGGAAGAGGGGCGCTGGGGGAGTAGAGAGAGAGAGAGAGAGAGAGAGAGAGAGAGAGAGAGAGAGAGAGAGAGAGAGAGAGAGGGGGGGGGGTTACTGTACAGGAAAGGAAGGTAAGGGGGAAGAGGGGAAGGGTGTAAGGAGGAAAGTTGAGGAGGAGGAAGTAGTATGAGAAGAAGGAAGAGAAGAATGAGAAGCAGGAGGAAAATGGGAGGAAGAAGGACGAATAGAAGGTTAAATAGGAAGAGGAAGAGGAGAAAGGGTGTACAAAGGGAGAGAGAGAGCTGAGGGGAAGGGAGGGAGGGAGGGAGGGAGGGAGGGAGGGAGGGAGGGAAGGAAGGAGGGGAGGTGAGGGAGGAAGGAAGGAAGGAAGGGAGGGAGGGAGGGAGAAAGAGAGCTGAGGAGAAGGGAGGGAGAGAAGGAGGGTGATGCACTAATGAGTTTGCCCTCAAGGTATCTGGTTCACCTGATTTAACTTGAGACTTATAATAATGTCACTACCAGAATTTAAATCTCCAGAACTTGAAACTGTGAACACAACAAAGAAATGATAAATTAATCTTCTTGTTTTCCTTCTTCCCCTTCTTCTTTGATCTCTTCTTCCTCGTTATCTTTGTTATCTTCTGTTGCCTTCTTAGTCTTCGTCATCTTCTTCTTTGGTAGTTTCTTCCTCTCTTTATTTATCTTCTTAATCTTCGTTATCTTCTATTATTATTATTATTATTATTAGTCACTACAGTAAATTCTATTATCGCCACACACACACACACACACACACACACACACACACACACACACACACACACACACACACTGGCTGGATGTGAACTACGTGTGTGAGAGACAGACAGACAGACAGACAGACAAACAGACAGACATATATATAGATAGAGAGATAGAGAGATAGAGAGAGAGAGAGAGAGACAGACAGATAGACAGACAGACAGACAGATGGGAATATCCTTACAGCTACCTGAAAGAGAAAAAAACAGACAGACAGACTGACAGACAAGCACAAACACAGACAGCTGCGGGAATCTTTGTGTGTGTGTGTGTGTGTGTGTGTGTGTGTGTGTGTGTTTGTGTGTGTGTGTGAGAGAGAGAGAGAGAGAGATTAACACTCATTAGGACACTCAAGGATGTCCTGTCAAGTGTTTCCTGTCCTCCTTCAAGGCGTCAGAGTCAAGTACGAGTGATAGCGGTGAGAACTATAGCTGTGTTATCTAATGAGAGTCTAACAACCACAGCTACTACAACACGAGTGAGTAGCTGTAATAGTGGTGGTGGTGGTGGTGGTGGTGGTGGTGGTGGTGGTGGTGGTGGTGGTGGTGGTGGTGGTAGTGGTGGTGATGATGGTGGTGGTGGTGATGGTGGTGGTGGTGGTGGTGATGGTGATGGTGGTGGTGGTGGTAGTGGTAGTGGTGGTGATGATGGTGGTGGTGGTGGTGGTGGTGGTGGTGGTGGTGGTGGTGGTGGTGATGATGATGGTGGTGGTGGTGGTGGTGATGGTGATGGTGGTGGTGGTGGTGGTGGTAGTGGTGGTGATGATGGTGGTGGTGGTGATGGTGGTGGTGGTGGTGATGGTGGTGGTGGTGGTGGTGATGGTGATGGTGGTGGTGGTGGTAGTGGTAGTGGTGGTGATGATGGTGGTGGTGGTGGTGGTGGTGGTGGTGGTGATGATGATGGTGGTAGTGGTGGTGATGGTGGTGGTTATCATGATGAGGATGATGATAGAAATATAAAATTTGTTTGATATTGACAGAAAATGGTCATAAAGTCAGTGACAATTAATGACGTTATAATAATAATAATAATAATAATAATAATAATAATAATAATAATAGAAATCACAACACCAACGCCCACCACAGTTCCCAAAACCCATAACAAAATACATATACTTTCTCAAGATATAATATTCTGCAGCCAGGAAACTCCCAAACTTTGTAAACTCGACTTTGTGTACAACTTTGGCAGCACTGAGTAAGTTTTGCTTCTAATTCTTTGAAAGAAACTTTAAAACTCAAGATAATTTCCGTCGGGTTATCCTTCCGTCGGGTTATCCTCCCGTCGGGTTATCCTTCCGTCGGGTTATCCTTCCGTCGGGTTATCCTCCCTCGGGTTATCCCCCCTCGGGCTTATATTAAATAATTAGACAGTGTAATGGTGTACGAGTATTTCTCATATTTCTTAACCTAACAAAGTATATTTTCATCAATATTTTTCCGAGCGATAAAATTTACTTCTCAACTTCTCTCAATAAGAGAGAGAGAGAGAGAGAGAGATGGGGGGCCCCCTAAGGCAAACTGTTTTAATGGAATATTGGTCCGAGAGAGACAGAGACTTTCCTTAGTGAATCACCCTCTTGTCTGAGAGATTACACCTGGAGGGGGGAGGAGGGGGGAGAGAGAGAGAGAGAGAGAGAGAGAGAGAGAGAGAGAGAGAGAGAGAGATAATTGGTATTAAGTCTCCCCACGTACGACATACACGCCACCCCCCCTTCCCTCTCTTTCCCCTCAACTCATTTCCCCTCATTTCCCCACCTCTACCTTAATCGAGCTGGTGCTTTCCCCTTACACCCCCCCCTCCCGCTATCGTGTTCCCCTTCCTCTCCCCTCCCCTCTCTTCTACCCACCCTTCCCCTATTCTATACGTCGTCTCCCCTAGTTTCTCTTACTTCCCTCTCCCCCCTCATCTCTCCCCCCCTCATCTCCCCTCACCCTCTCTTTTCCTCCCCTCGTTTGATCACTTACTCCTACCCCTCCCCCCCTCACTTCCCCTCTCTGGGACCATCAGGTACAGGTGCAATCCACTAATTACCGGCCATACCTGCCACCTATTGTAATAATAATGGGCTCTTACCTGTCCTGTCTCCCCTCCCTCCTCCCCCCAGCCTACCTCACATTAATCTCTCCGTCTCTCCCTCTTCCCTCTGTCTCTGTAACTCTCTTTCTGTGTCTCTTCTCTTCTCTTCTCTTCTCTTCTCTTCTCGTTGTGACACTCTTTCTCTCCACATCATTACTCACTCGCCTAGTTTTTATCTATTTATTTTCTCTCTCTCTCTCTCTCTCTCTCTCTCTCTCTCTCTCTCTCTCTCTCTCTCTCTCTCTCTCTCAATCAGGATGGAGAAAAAAATAATTTACGAATCCCTGAGAATTTAATTTCCAAATTGTGTCTCTCAGTCAGGTAAATTTTAATTACATTACAATACATTTTGGACAAGTAAGGATTATCATTACGAATTTGTATTTACTCCAGTTAAAGAAAGAAAGAAAGAAAGAAAGAAAGAAAGAAAGAAAGAAAGCACTTATCGTCATCTTGGTGAGGGCCGAGGCAGCGTCTTGACTCTGACTGACCTGAAACGAATAATAAAAATATATTGGTAACGTGGAATAAATGTCTTAAATAAATCTGTTTGCTCTTACTATTTTTCCCTTGTGATTTTTCTTACTTTTAACATTATTATTTTTGTTATGTTTTCTATTATTATTATTATTATTATTATTATTATTATTATTATTATTATTATTATTATTAAGTAGTAGTAGTAGTAGTAGTAGTAGTAGTAGTAATAGTAGTAGTAGTGTTATAATTACCTTATGTATACCATAACATAAGTACCAGGAGTAATTTTGGTACACACATACATACATACATTCATACATACATACATACATACATACATACATACATACACACATACATATACTATTCCCACTCCTCTTGAAGTAAAAAGAACAAGAGCTAAAAACACAATAGAAATATTCGTATGCATTAAGTCTATAACTCTCTGGGATGGGGGGAAGGGGAGAGGGGGTAGGGGGGAGAGGGGAGAGGGGGTAGGGGGGAGAGGGGGTAGGGGTAGGGGGTAGGGGGAGAGGGGGTAGGGAGGAGAGGGGGTAGGAGGGGCATCAAATCCTTCTTAAGTTCTTATGAATATTCGATACCATGAACACTTACCACACGAAGCAACAGGTGTGTGTGTGTGTGTAGGGGGAAGGGTAAAGGGTAGGGAGAGGGAAGGGTAGGGGTAAAGGGGAGGGGAGGGGGATAGAGGAGGGAGAGGTAGGGAAGGGGTAGGGGTTAAGTTAAAGGGGAGGGGTATGGGGTCTAGGGGGGAAGGGATAGAGGTAGGGGGAAGGGGTACTGAGGGGACAAAATAAGGGGTAAGAGGGGGAAGGGGTTTGGTTGATGGGTTAGGAAATGAAGGGGAGAGGATAGAGGTGTGTGAATAATGATGATGATGATGATGATGATGATGATGATGATGATGATAATAACTACATATAATAATAATAATAACAATAACAATGCTAACAAGGATTCCATCAATAACCAAACCAATAACTGTAGTAATAACAGCAACAATAGCTCCACTACTAATAACAAAGGATGTAAAATTACTACCAATACAGCGTGGGGCATACATAGTGTCTCTCTCTCTCTCTCTCTCTCTCTCTCTCTCTCTCTCTCTCTCTCTCTCTCTCTCAACTAGACAATCAATTCTCAGAAAATTCCTCAAACTACTTGGGAGGAATGTTGCCATCAAGCCTTCCATCCATTATTCACCCCCCCCCCCCCCTCACTTAACTCAAGAGTGTACTGGAGTTGTGAGGTGGGTGAGTGTTGTAAATTACACCCCAGTACACAGGTGGGTAGAGTTGTGAGGTGGGTGAGTGTTGTAAATTACACCCCAGTACACAGGTGGGTAGAGTTGTGAGGTGGGTGAGTGTTGTAAATTACACCCCAGTACACAGGTGGGTATATGAAGTTGGTTTTGTGTAAGTGTACTCTTTTGTTTGTGGACTTTATCAACAAATCAATGATTTTATTATTGTTTTAAGGTCTAGTATAGAAAGAGGTACAGGTATAGGTACAGGTACAGGTACAGGGACAGGTACAGGTACAGGTACAGATACAAACATAACAAACCTAACACCAGCACACACTCCAGGACGGTGTTTCTTATACTGCAACACAACAATAACGAAGCAACACACGTGAAGCAACACACCTGGAGCAACACACCTGAACAAACACACCTGAAAGACTCGACCATGAGAGACGGGGCCAATAGCAAGCAGACACCAGGCAAGAAATGACTATCGACTCACATGGTTTGTTGGGCGTTTGTTGACAGTGATTCTGAAGTTATGAGCCAATTTACCACAAGATTTAGGACAAGTTTGGAGTGATATTTGATATTGTGGCTTGTGCTCATGGGAGTTAAGGTCCACGTGTGTGTTTACTGGGTGTAATATAATATTTAGGACATATTTTCACACGATTCAAGACCCTGAGATGTTTACTAAGTGTGATATAATATTTAGGACATATTTTCACACGTGTCAAGACCCTGAGATGTTTACTAAGTGTGATATAATATTTAGGACATATTTTCACACGAGTCAAGACCCTGAGATGTTTACTGGGTGTGATATAATATTTAGGACATATTTTCACACGAGTCAAGACCCTGAAATGTTTATTATTTGTGATATGGAACTTGAATCAAATTTTCACATGAGTTGAGATCCAAGAGTGTTTACGGGGAGTGATATGTTATAACTCAAGGAATAATTTCACAGGAGTAGAGATCCAGCGGTGTTTATACGTAGGTAATCATAAACAGAAAACAGACGGTGAAGAAAGTAATCAAACAAACAAACGGAGAAACCCCCATTTTGCAAGAGCTTCGCAATTCACCTAGACACGGAATGGGGGTCGTCGTGGTGATGGGGTGATGGGGCAGCGGTGGTGATGGGGGCAGCGGAGGTGAGGGGTGGGAGGTGGTATAAAATAAAAATATATCCCCAGAGACACGGAATGATGGTGAGGGGGTAAAGGGGGGTCAGGGAGGGGTCAGGGGGTCAAGGGGGGAGGGAGCAATGTACAGTAAAAAAATATGACTATCTGCCAGAATTTTCACGCGTGACTGAACCTCCCAAAGACACACAACAGACACGAGCGTTAAGTTCCTTCAATAGTGTGTCGTCTGTGTGTGTGTGTGTGTGTGTGTGTGTGTGTGTTTTCATGACCCAAGTTAAGCCATGACCTTTTTCTATGAACCTGAAGTAAACCACGACCCTTCTCCACGACCCTGAAGTAAACCACGACCCTTCTCCACGACCCTGAAGTAAACCACGACCCTTCCCTAACCCAATACCTTAAACTATGTGGCCCTTCCTCCCCTCCCCCCCCCCCCCCCCGCCCTCCCTTCACCACCCTCCTCACGCCCTGGCATCACCATACCTACGGACCCAGCCCTAATTCCCTTGACCTGGACCCAAATTGTGAAGAGAAACACACACACACACACACACACACACACACACACACACACACACACACACACACACACTTTCTATGTAATTCGATGATAAAACAGCTGGTTGTGGGAAAGTCTCAGTGTAACTTTGACGCCATTTTGTTAGGTAAAGGAGATGCCTAACCTCACTTAACCTAACCTAACCTAACCTAACCAAACCTAACTTAACCTAACCTAACCTAACCTCCACTCTGAAAAACCAACTTTGTGTCGTAAGTTAAGTGAACCGATAAGATGGTCTATCGTACCGTAAGTTAAGAGGGGAAAGTTAACCAATGAAATTATAAGACTCCAAGTGGTTTGATTCTCAGCTGGACGTAAGGTTTTAATTTGCACCTTAACTTGTGATATGTGGATGTATATAACTGGGTCACTTAGGTTAGGGTACGTTCATTTATCTCCCTAACTAACGAATTAACGAGCGAACTAGAGAAATAACTAACTAACTGACTGACTGACTGACTGATTATCTAACTAACTAACTAACTGACTGACTGACTGACTGACTGACTGACTGACTAACTAGCTAACTGACTGACTGACTGACTAACTAGCTAAATAACTGACTGATTGACTGACTGACTGACCTAACTAACTAACTAACTAACTGACTGACTGACTGACTGACTGACTAACTGACTGACTGACCTAACTAACTAACTAACTAACTGACTGACTGACTGACTGACTGACTAACTGACTGACTGACTAACTGACTGACTGACTAACGCATTTCACTCCCACACAAAACTGACAGTCAAAATAGCGAAGAAATTCCAGAGAGAGTTTACAGTACCAAGAGAATTAGTGGCCAGCGGTGACCTTATCTCGACCTAACCTTACACCTGGACTCTCCCTATTCTTCTACCTTACACCTGGACTCCCCCTATTCCTCTACCTTACACCTGGACTCCCCCTAATCCTCTTACCTTACACCTGGACTCTCCCTAATCTTCTACCTTACACCTGGACTCTCCCTAATCTTCTACCTTACACCTGGACTCTCCCTAATCTTCTACCTTACACCTGGACTCTCCCTATTCCTCTACCTTACACCTGGACTCTCCCTAATCTTCTACCTTACACCTGGACTCTCCCTAATCTTCTACCTTACACCTGGACTCTCCCTATTCCTCTACCTTACACCTGGACTCCCCCTATTCCTCTACCTTACACCTGGACTCCCCCTATTCCTCTACCTTACACCTGGACTCTCCCTAATCTTCTACCTTACACCTGGACTCCCCCTATTCCTCTACCTTACACCTGGACTCTCCCTAATCTTCTACCTTACACCTGGACTCTCCCTATTCCTCTACCTTACACCTGGACTCTCCCTATTCCTCTACCTTACACCTGGACTCTCCCTAATCTTCTACCTTACACCTGGACTCTCCCTATTCTTCTACCTTACACCTGGACTCTCCCTATTCCTCTACCTTACACCTGGACTCTCCCTATTCCTCTACCTTACACCTGGACTCCCCCTAATCCTCTTACCTTACACCTGGACTCTCCCTAATCTTCTACCTTACACCTGGGCTCTCCCTATTCCTCTACCTTACACCTGGACTCTCCCTTCACCTTAGCTAACACCCCATTATCCTTCCTAATTCTTACTTTACACCTACTCTTTCCCCTTCCCCTTACCTTTAATCTCTCTCTACCCTACCCTACCCTACCCTACCCTACCCTACCCTACCGTAACTCTCAGGGACTGGCTTTATCGTCGCACTAAAAAAAAAGCTGGCCATTTTTCCTTACCAGAGAAAATCCCACAGCCTAAAAAACTAAATCAGTCTAACCAGAAAATATATGCCTCTCTCTCTCTCTCTCTCTCTCTCTCTCTCTCTCTCTCTCTCTCTCTCTCTCTCTCTCTCTTATCAAGCGGCGTAGAGAAAATGGAGTACCACGTTAAAGTAAATCACCTGAAGATTAGCCCATTCCCTTCTTATTTCGCCTTGAGGATAATCACTTTAATGCTACCTGAACCTGACCTAACATAATCTAACCTAACCTAATTTAATCTAACCTAACTGAACTTAACACAACCTAACCTAACCTTCTATAACTTAAACCTAATCCATCTGGTCGAGTTAGGGTGTTTAAGCTCAGGTAAAATAAACTGGGGTGGGTTAATCTGATGGTGATCGTCTAAACCTGGGAAACTCAGATGTGGTTTCTACCCAACAGAGTCTTCTGTCTGACCAACTCAAGACTATTCATAGAAAAATTATCTCACGTTCAATAAATACCATAGTATCCCTCCCAACTACGTTCAGCTTATAGAAAACGGGATAACTGGTTAATATATCCCATAAATGCCTTCCTAACTACGCCACGTTCATAGAAAATCGGGATATGGGGTCAAAATTATGGGGTACAAGTCATTTTCTCCTCAAGTATTTACAGAACATGGAGGTGGTGTCAATATATATCGTCCTTCCCCGATGGCGCCATGTTCACAGAAAATGAAAATACGTCTGATCAATAATTCGCTTATAACGTAACCTCGTCCCTTCACGTCCACAGAAAATGGAGTGTGGTCGGAATATTTGAACAATTTCTTCACGTTAAATAGAAGTTGTGGTCGATATATTATGAACAATTTATTCATGTTTACAGAAAATAGAGTGTGTGGTGGTTACAAGCTCTGTAATGAAGGCAGTTCACCCACGACCTCTGGGAGCACACGGGGCAGGTGAGAATCAGGTGATAGATGTGAGGTGTGAAAAGTTTGGCGGACTAAATTATCATCGATCATCTTACTACTGACGTGTTTATGACGGCCACTTCCTCCCTGAGTCCCACTGCTGCCACCACTGCTTGACGCTGCCACCACTGCTTGGAGCTGCCACCAACCCTTGACATTCTTACCACTGCTGCCACTGTTACCTGACGCTACCATCATTGTTTGACACCATTAACAGACGCTGCCACCAATGCTGCCACTATTCTCTGACATCACAACTTCCACCATTCCTTGACAACTACACTACAGCTGCCACCACTGCTTGACGTTACCATTATTGTTTGACACTATTGTTGTCACCAGGTGCCACTATTTTCTGACACCAACGCCGCAATTTCTCCTCGACACCACAACCGCCGCTGCCAGCACAATTTAATACCACCACCCCTGCCGTCATTACTCACACAACAGCCAACAGTAGTACTATCAACAGTGCCACCAATACTGACCCAACATTGATTGCCACTCGTACTGCCACCGTCACTTCTGATATCACTACCAACACTACTGCCACCATTGTTGCCATTCCTGGTACTCCCACTACCATCACAACTAACAACCATGCCACTACCTCACCAATATTACCACCACCACCACCAACAACACCACCACCACCACCACCACACCCACCTTTACCACCACCACCACACCCACCTTTACCACCCCCACCACCACCACCTTTACCACACAACTACCACACCCACCTTTACCACCACAACTACCACACCCACCTTTACCACAACTACCACACCCACCTTTACCACCACCACTACCACAACTACCACCATTACAATCACTCCAACAAAAGACGCATTATCAAGGTTCTTTATATTTACAAAGCCTTTACTGTATTCTCCCCGATCATCAATCACCAGAACCATTATAAGCCAGTCCCCCCTCTCTCCCCCCTCTCTCCCCCCCACTCACTCCTCCCCTCCCTGTATCTACCCCCCTCCCTTCACCCCTTTTCTTCCTTCTCCTCACCTCCTTCTCCCTCACACTATTCCTCCAATACATTGTCCTCACCTCACCCTTTTCCCTCCTCACCTGTGACGTATTTTCCTCATCCCTTCCCCTCACTCCCCTGCACCTCCTTCCCTAACTCCCTCTCTATCCTTCTTCCCCTTTCTTTCTACCAACACCCCTAACCCCCCTCCCCTCCTTTACCACCTCCCCTCACCACCCAATTTCCTATAGCCTCCCTATCTAGCACTACCACCCCCCACCACCCCTTATACCACCTCTTCCGACACATCCCTCCCTTAAACACCCCCTAAACGACCCATCTTCCAGCCAGTTCCCTCCCCCATTCCATTCCCATTTCCCCTCGCCCACCTACCCTTCCCTACCATCACCTCCTATCGTCCGACCAGACCCCCATTCCCTTCCTTACCCATATTCCCTCACCCCCCCTCCCCCCCTCCCTCCCTCTTCACCACCGCCTAGTATCGACTATCGAGCGGGATGGTGGGTGGAGGGGGAGGGGTTCAAGGGGTTGTAAGGAGGGGAGGAGGAGGGGGAGGGGTTCAGGGGGTTGTAAGAGAGGGGGGAGGGGGCATTTGCTGAAGCGGCTGCCTCTGACATTTTTCTTATCATAGCTAAGGTGTTTACGGTATCCCGGCACTCCATTGCCCCTGGCACTGGGGTGTGGCCCACACCGGCCTCTTTTTTCCCCCTAAGGGGTTTTTGCGGGGCAATTACTCAGCTACAGCAGTTGGTTAGACTTGAACCTCACTTGACGTATGTTCTGTCCCCGAGAGCATTAATCTTAACATGTTGAACGAGAGGGGAGAGAGGGGAGGAAAGAGGAGAGGGGGGAGGAGAGGGGAGTGGGGGAGAGGAATGGAAGAAGGGAGAGGGGAGACAGAGGGGAAGAGGAGGAGGAAGAGGGGAGGAACGAGTTGACGTTTGATATCAATTCATTCTTAGGCCGACGATTGACTTTTGTTCCTATGCATTAGTGGAATAAGTCGAAGAAAGAAATGTGAATATTCATATTAAAGAAGACAGATGACTTAGGACCTTAAGCACTGGTGGAATAAGGTGGAAAAGGTAAAAGGTTAAAACACAGTCTGCAGGTCACTTTTGATTTCATGCTTGAGCAGGTGAGCGAGGTGGTGATGGTAGAGGCGAGGTGATGATGGTAGAGGCGAGGTGGTGATGGTAGAGGCGAGGTGGTGATGGTAGAGGCGAGGTGGTGATGGTAGAGGCGAGGTGGTGATGGTAGAGGCGAGGCAGTGATGGTAGAGGCGAGGTGGTGATGGTAGAGGCGAGGTGGTGATGGTAGAGGCGAGGTGGTGATGGTAGAGGCGAGGTAGTGATGGTAGAGGCGAGGTGGTGATGGTAGAGGCGAGGTGGTGATGGTAGAGGCGAGGCGGTGATGGTAGAGGCGAGGTGGTGATGGTAGAGGCGAGGTGTGACGCTTATCACAATTTCAAAATGGCCAAACGCGAGCAACAGTTTATTTCTGTACACCTAGACATCATAAACTGATGGAAGAGACATTTATAAAAGTCAAAATTCCCGATAGGCTAACTCCCACCTGATGGCGTTTCCAGTGGGGAAAAGACATTTATATAACTCAAAATAGTGTCAGGCATTTACGGAATTGGTTGGAAAAGGTGAAGAGGAAAGACCTTTTTTTATCCATTAGCAGAGTAAGGTGAACCGGACGCTAGTGAAAGAGACACGACATTTACCAAGTCTAAACTGGCCAGCAAATGACTTTCAACCCAATGTTTTAGTGGAATTAGGGGGGGGGGGTGGTAGTTGGTGGTGGTGAGTGATGGTGGTAGGTGGTGAGTGGTGGTGGTGGTGGTAGGTGGTGGTTGTAAGTGGTACTGATAATGATGATAGCTATCGCAATGGTAGAGGTGATGATGATGACGATGACGATGATGATGATGATGATGATGATGATGATGACGATGACGATGATGATGATGATGATGATGATGATGATGATGATGGTGGTGGTGGTGGTGGTGGTCGTGGTCGTAGTAGTGGTAGTGATGATAGTGGTAACAAGAACAGACATTTACAAAATTAAAACCAAACAGCAAGTGACTTTTGACCTTATTCATCAGTGCCACAGCGTTCATTTTCTCACTGTCACTACCCTCCTCCTCCCTCTACCCCTCCAAAAGGTCATGTCTGAAGGCCTAAGTAGTGTGGCATAACTCTCTCTTGTCACGAATCAATCTTTCTGGACGTACGACTCTTACCAGTTTGGGAATGTCAGGAATGAGCAGCTGTTGTATGGCTGTGTTAAGGTATTAGTAGCTGAAAACTGTCATGTTATTATTATTATTATTATTATTATTATTATTATTATTATTATTATTATTGTTATTGTTGTTGTTGTTGTTGATGGTGGTGGTGGTGTTGTTGTTGCATTATTTTTATTATTATCGTCATTATTATTGTTATTTTTATTATTTTCTTTGCATAATCACGTATAACTAAGGTACTATATATTCGAGTAACAAGATATTTACATCAAGAGAGAGAGAGAGAGTGTGTGTTAACCTAATCACTGCACTATACTCCACAAAACTGAAGTGAATAAAAGAGAATTTCCAACTTAACAATTATTACTTATTAACTTTACACAAGTGACCGCTAAATTGTCTGTCTACTTAAACAACAACGAAAAAAAGACGGAAATTTATATCAAAACTCGACTTTTTTGGGGGGGAGGGGGGCTTAACTAAATCAAAGGCCACGAAAACAAAGACGTATTTTACACAAGACAGCAAGGACGTGTATATGTAACCACGGCGAAGGGGATCCTAAGCTATGAAAATGACGTTTGATAACTACGTCACCAATGATTCTGACCACGATAACCACCACAACGAATCTAATCATAACAAAATCAATCAACATATACAATTACGTTTCTAACCACGCACACGTTTTCAACTACGGTAATTAACTTTAACAATCCCAATACCACGTCACACACACACACACACACACACACACACCTACAGTACACCTCTACCACACATTTCCACCCACACACCCTCACATCCCCCCCCCACCTACATAGCCTTATCTATACCCCAATATATCATCCCCCCTACATAGGCCTACCTAGGAAATTTTATTAGCCTATAAATAAGGTAGAAGGCTCACAGTATTCGCACACTAGGTACAGTCTATGGCAGATTTATGATCCACTGTTGTGTTTTGCTGCGGCGGTGAGGACAGATTTACCGTCTGCCAGCTAAGAGTGATTTACCGTCTGCCAGCTAGGACAGATTTACCATCTGCCAGCTAAGAGTGATTTACCGTCTGCCAGTTAGGACAGATTTACCATCTGCCAGCTAAGACAGATTTACCATCTGCCAGCTAGGACAGATTTATCGTATGCCAGCTAGGACAGATTTACCTTCTGCCAGCTAGGACAGATTTACCATCTGCCAGCTAGGACAGATTTATCGTATGCCAGCTAGGACAGATTTACCATCTGCCAGCTAGGACAGATTTACCGTCTGGCAGCTAGGAGGGATTTACCTTCTGCCAGCTAGGACAGGTTTACCGTCTGCCAGCTAGGACAGATTTACCGTCTGCCAGCTAGGACACATTTGCCGTCTCTCCTAAGTTCCAAGTAAGGTTAGAGAGAAGGCCGCCCATCACGCTCACTACAACAACTATACTGCCGCCCATCACGCTCAGTTCTGGTCACCGTACTACAGAGTGGATATAGAATCCCTAGAAAGACTTCAGAGGAGAATGACAAGACTAATCCCGGGCATTAGGAGCCTTGAGTACAGAGACAGGTTAAAGCATCTTAATTTGCACTCCCTCGAGAGACGTAGAGTGAGGGGCGACATGATAGAGGTGTATAAGTGGAAGTCATAAGCCCCTTCATAATATTCATTTATACTGTATATACTTGTGACACTTGCCAGATGTTTCTGGTGTTATTGTACAGGGGTACCTAGTGACAGCACTAGGATCCCGCTTCCTCTATCAAGGAATATTCAATTGAAATTGAAAATTGAATGGACGTCAGGGCTAAGCAAAGGGGACATAGGTACACAAACTATCCAATTAGAAGCGAACTCGTAACAATGGTTTTAAATTAGACAAATTTAGATTTAGGCGCGAAATAGGTAAACATCGGTTTGGAAATAGAGTAGTGGACGAGTGGAACAAGTTACCAAATATCATCATTAACTCTAATACGCTGGATAGCTTCAAACAAAGATTGGGTGGATATATGAGCGATAGGGGTTGGGTGTAAACTGGGCTGCCCAGTATGGACCAATAGGCCCGCTGCAGTTTCCTCCATTCTTATATTCTTATGTAACTACACTGCCGCCCAACACTTACTTTAAGAATGTTATATACTGCCGCCCATCACGTATGCTAGGACAAGTATACTGCCGCCCATCACGTATGCTAGGACAGGTATACTGCCGCCCATCACGTATGCTAGGACAGGTATACTGCCGCCCATCTCGTATGCTAGGACAGGTATACTGCCGCCCATCTCGTATGCTAGGACAGGTATACTGCCGCCCATCACAGGTATACGGCAGGGGTATGACGCAGTATACTCGGGGACACATCCCATTATATCTCCCGAGAATCTACCTGACTCCCCCGCCATACTTACGACCCATAATTCCCTCAGTATTACGACACATAAATCAATTATTTCCTCGTATGGTCGCAGCTTCCCTATGTGGGGGGGGGGGGGGTGAGGGGGTTAGCGTGGAGGGAATTGGGGGTAGTAGGGGATGGTGGGGGTGAGGGTAGTGAGGGGTGAGGGGGTAAGCGTGGAGGGAACTGAAGGTAATAGGGGATGGTGGGGGAAGTGAGGAGGGAGAGAGGGAGAGAGTGAGGAGTGTTGGGGAGGTTTTTAGTTTAGTTTAACAAATTTATTGGCAGAGCTTGTAGTACAGTTTGCCTATTCTGAGTAATTCAGTCAGGTCTTGACACTGAGGGTGGTATCACTTCTCACTGTCACGCAGGACAGAGGTTCATACACAAAGAAATACATCATATTCATTAACAACTATAAATGTATAGAGGTCAGATTCATATGGATAATGTCACTGTTCACTGCCATGCAGGACAGAGGTTCGTACACAAAGATTTGCATCATATTCATTGACAGTACATATACATATATGTAAACACACACACACACACATATACATACATATGCGTATATACATACACATATACATGTACACGTACATATACATGCACACACGCACACATACATACATATACGTCGGTCAGATTCATGTGGGTAATGTCACTTTTCACTGCCATACAGGACAGAGGTTCGTACACAAAGAATGCATCATATTCATTGACACTATATATAGGTCAGATTCATGTGGGTAATGCCACTGTTCACTGCCACGCAGGACAGAGGTTCGTACACAAAGAAGGAAATACATCACATTCACCAGCAGCATATATGGGTCAGTGGATCACATACATTGGAGTCATATTCTAGTTGAAGACTAATCAGTGTGGGCTAGCAAATTTGGGATAAACAGCAAGAATGTCCTCAAGCACACCTGATTCAATGAAGTAATTACATAGTTCAAGATACAGTAAGTCAGGTGGCCTGAAGTCTTTGACAGTGTCACATTCAATAATATAGTGTTCAAGTGTATGCTTTAAAGGTTTATCACAAAGTTTACATGCTGAGTGTTCCGGTATGGGTACAGCGTTACTAACTTGCCAGATGTGTCTGTATCCTAGCCTAATTCTGGCCACGACTACATCACATTGTCTGGTTCTGTCCTTATGCTGGCCATACCGGTACCTCTTGTTACAAAATTTGTCATATTTACTAATGCTACAACTGTCAGGTCTCTCTGCATTTCTCACTTCTTCTAGATCAGAGTTCATGATTCTGACTTGAATGTTTTTAATTACGGCATTGGACAGACCAAGGTCACGGTCAACATTTTCTTTCTTACACGCCTCATTGGCCAGTCTATCAGCACGGTCATGATACCTGATTCCAACATGGGACGGAATCCACACAAATTCGATACGAAAGTTGTTCTCATTGGCAGTTATCACATTCCTTTTAATATCACATGCAACTTTAGACATAGAACCTGACGGGCTGTTCATTGATTTCAAAGCACTTTGAGAGTCACAGAATATCACCCCACCTCCATTTTCTTTGAGGTAGTCTGTGGCTAAGTAGATTCCAGTTAGTTCAGTTTGTGTTGTGCTGGCCCAGTTGTTTAGCCTTTGCTTGTTTGACACTATCATCTCTTTTTCTTTATATATTACAATTGCACAGCCTGTTCTACCTGTGTTTGTCTGCACAGAACCATCAGTAAAAGCATAACATTCACTTGATTTAATACTCTCTATGTGTCTGTTAATAGTTTCTAGTGTGACACATCTCACCACATCGGTGTTTAACATTTGCTTTCTACCAACAGGAGTGTAATTAATAGGAACTGATATGTCCAGCCAAGGAGGAATGGCATTAATAGGTTCGTCTGGGGTGATTGGGACATTCAGTTTCAGGAGATCTGCAACACTTTTATGAAGCCACGCCCCAAAGAGAGTCTTTTTTGAAAGGTTGGCGAGATGGTCGGGATTACTTAGATAGAACATCAACTCAGTTTGAGTTGTAGTTTGAGAACTATTGTTCTTCAAAACTTTGACACAAAACATGGTATTAAGTAGGGCTATCCTCTCAGATAGGGAGGGCAGTCCGAGCTCTTTCCTCATATTTACAATTCTGGTTGATTTTGGGCAACCTAGGATGATGCGCATGGCTTCATTTTGCACTACCTCAAGGCTGTTGAGTTGTTTAGGCGGAATAGTCACAAGATGGAGAGCATGATAGTCAACTACAGAACGAATGAAGTGAAGATAAAAAGTACGAGCATAGGTGATGTTAATTCCATAGCCCTTGCCAACAAGGGTTCTGAGGGGTTTAATGCGCTGCATTAGTTTGTCACGAAGGTTGCTGACAAAGTTTGCATCATTCACACAAATTCCAAGATATTTATAGGAGCTACATAGTTCCAAGGGCATGCTGTTAATGTTATAGTCAAGAGGCAGAGGGTGAGCGGAGGTGTTGTGGGGAACGTGGGGGGGGTAGGGTTATTGTGAGTTGTGGTGGGTCACAGTGGGTTATAACAGAATGTTGTGGGTTAGAACTGGGTTGTGGAAAGAGAGAGAGAGAGAGAGAGAGAGAGAGAGAGAGAGAGAGAGAGAGAGAGAGAGAAAGAGAGAGAGAGAGACTCACAGCTTTGGGTTAATCAACTAATGGTCTAGGCGCGGTGAGGGGGCGTGTGAGGGGGCGTGGGAAGGAGGCGTGGGGGGTGAAGGGAAGGAGGGGCTGTACTCACTAGAGGGCGTGGTCTAGTAGCAAATTGGGATGGTCAGCAGGAAACAATGAGGTCAGAGGTCATCCAGTCAGTATTTGTGAAGGGTCATCCCCCTATACAGCCTTGGGTTCAGTGACGTCTCTCTCTCTCTCTCTCTCTCTCTCTCTCTCTCTCTCTCTCTCTCTCTCTCTCACAACAATACTCCCTCAATATTGGTGACGTGTGTGTCTGTGTTCCGCTCCAGCGACCAAAATTTGAGCAAATTGTTGCCCGCGTCCGCCAGATTTTGTCCAGCTTGTGGTATACAGCTTCAGATTTTGGTCAGTTTTTGGTATCAAGGGCACAAGAACCATGTGTTTTAAAAGGAGTTTCACTGAGTTATATTTTAATAATAATAATAATAAAAATAATAATAACAATAATAATAATAATAATACCATAAACTTACCTCCACATCAAACAGCTCAAAGGAAAAATATTGAGAAAGGTCTACACACACACACACACACACACACACACACACTCACAAACCTTTTTCCACTCAAGAGAAGACACTCCATCCTTCACCACCATCGTACATACAATAAAAACACAACTAATTTGCATATCAAATCAACGGCACAAATGCGAAAAAAATTTATGAACATTTTTAATACATCCCCGAAATGACGCTTCAGACCCCATTCTTATCATCGTACA
This sequence comes from Homarus gammarus, assembly GCA_958450375.1. Lineage (NCBI taxonomy): Eukaryota > Metazoa > Arthropoda > Malacostraca > Decapoda > Nephropidae > Homarus > Homarus gammarus. The sequence goes on along the minus strand of CAUDMG010002724.1, from coordinate 76,211 downwards.
TAAGAGAGTAAATATTTCTCTTTACAGCTGAACATGAGTAAGGTGAAGGTAAGGAAAAAAACCACAAGTATTTTTTTTAACTTACGAGAAATGTGTTGTAGTTCAGGTATTGTATTTTGTAAACAGCGTAAATAAGTCAGTACTGTGAAGGTTAGGTTAGGTTAGGACCCATGTGAATATAACCTTATGTTATTGTCTATCTCGGGCTATCCTAGGTTTGGTTAGGTTAGGTTAGGTTAGGACCCATGTGAACATAACCTTATGTTATTGCCTACCTCGGGCTATCCTTGGTTAGGTTAGGTTAGGTTAGGACCTATGTAAACATAACCTTATGTTATTGCCTATCTCGGGCTATCCTTCTCACCAAGTGTGCTGCACACAGCCTCACTATCACCAATACCTTGTTTAGGCTGGCCGACAAGTTCAAGGGTTCATGGCAACACCCACGATCCTAACACTGGAATCTCATTGACTACATCATTGTCAGAGAAAGAGATCGCCGAGATGTCCTAATCACCCGAGCCAACAAGCCTCCAGAAGTGGTGTTAACACTAAATGTCTGGAGGATCCAGTGGTAGCACATGCTTTCAGAGAGCGGCTGGTACATGGACTGATAAGCAACCCGACAAAAAACAACCCAAATCCCAGTGCCGAATGGGGTATTCTCAACACTGTCATGAAAAAAACCTGCAGAGACCCTCGGCCAGACCGAAAGAATACACCTGGACTGGTTTGATGAAAATTATCCGGAGACCAATGTACTCGTCGATGAAAAACGTGCTGCTCTGGCAGAACAACCTGCAGTCTCAGACCAAAGCTGATACCTTCCACAAGAAGAAAGCAGCGGCCTTGAGGAGAGAGTAATTAAGACTGATTTTCTTTCAGCCTGCCCCTGGTTCAGCCACACCTCCACCATCCATTCAGCTTAATGGTACTACCCTCTCTAACGTTACCCACTTTCAGTATCTCGGCTCCCACCTGTCCACCACTGCGGACATCGATGAAGATATTCAACATCGTATCAGATGTGCATCTCAAGCCGTGTCTTCAGCTGTAGGGAGCTGAAATTATCTACAAAGTACTCCACACCGTAATGCTTGGAGGAGCACCACACGAGAAGGTGTCAATACTTTCGAGTCAGCCCGACTGCATACCGAGGCAGACAAGCGCCAAAACCGGAAAGACGCTGCCGCCGCTCTTCCCGCACTAGATGTAGCCCTCCACACGTGCAACATGTGTGAACGACCCTGCCAGTCCCGTATCGGCCTCTCTAGTCACCTCAGAGCTCACAAACGAAGGTGACATCCTTAATAACTCATATCATTTTATTTTAGCTGGATGATCGTCATAGTCTATTCCGAGTGACAGCAAAGTAGTAGTAGTAGTAATGCCGCAGACAGAGCGACAGCACAGCTAAAGTGATAAGTTGCAGCAACTGTTGTTGCAAGTACCAGAGAATTTAAAAAAAAAAGGTAGCTATAGCACAAGAGGTGGGCGCCTTGAACTGGTTAACTACGTTACCGATAAGGGCAAATGGTTTCAGTCTCAATAAACAAGAATTTACAGATGCCATTGCTCTAAGGTACGGTAGGCCAGTAGAAGGTTTGCCCTCCCAATGCGTGTGTGGCTCTTCCTATGACGCCGATCACGCCATGGTGTGAAAGAAAGGGGGCTTCATATGCATGAGGCATGACGAAGAAAGGGATCTCACAGCAAATATGTTGAAGGAAATCTGCCGACCCTCCTTCCATTGGACGGTGAGAATTTCCAACATAGGACTTCAAACACATCCAACGAAGCCCATGTGGACGTCAATGCTCGAGGATTCTGGTCGCGGGGACAGTGAGCCTTCTTCAACATCAGGATTTTTGATTCCATGGCCGCATGTCACCGTAACTTAGCTCTAAATGCTGCACACAGGAGGAACGAGAACGACAAGTTAAGGGCATATGGGGAGAGAATTCAGAACGTTGATCAAGGCAGCTTCACTCCTCTAGTGTTCACAACCTCTGGTGGGATGGGACCAAGTGCAAGATGCTTCTACACCAGACTCGCGGAGGTGATCTCCGAACAGAAGCAGCAGCCCAGAAGTTATGTTACAGCCTGGTTGAGATGTCGACTGTCCTTCTCTCTCCTTCGGTCGGCTTTGCTCTGCCTCAGGGGAACGAGAGCATCGGCCCCAAAGCCGACAACTGCTGCAGATATTGACTATGAGGCAACAGTCACTGAATGCCGCATAGATCTGCTGCTCAACTAACTCAACACAGCTAGGGTAGCTACTTGTGTATTAGGATATTTAAAATTAAGGTAATAAAATGGTGGCGAAGGTGAGGCTATTGGGGGAGGCTGGAGGCCCCCCAAAAAAGTAGTAGTAGTAGTAGTGTGTGTGTGTGTGTGTGTGCGTGTACTAAAACAATAAACAACCATTAACAATCGGGGGGGGGGGGGGCGGAGTGACGTAACAATTACAGCCACACGAGAGAGCAACATCCAAGATGGCCTGACAGTGTACAATAATTCCGCGCCTTTACAATGGACACCATAACGCGAATTATGACACCGACGCCTATCAATTATTCCATAATCTTACACAATGATCGGACAATTATCACATGGCCTCGTTCGCTGCCGGTCCGACGTTACCGCTGTCTCGTAATTATGCATAATTATGGAGGGGAAATTATTATATATCTCGCCCTCAGGTTCCCGTTGTGAAGGCGGCGGCGGGATGGTCCATGTGGAAAATAATTTAGTGAGTCGTTTCATAAATTGAGCTTTTCAAGGGGTGGGTATTGACTCTCTCTCTCTCTCTCTCTCTCTCTCTCTCTCTCTCTCTCTCTCTCTCTCTAATTCCTCTTCATCTACTTCGTTTTCTTTTCCGTAGACGTTAAATAAAATAAAAAAACCGTAGAGAAAAGAAAAGAGAAGAGAAAAACGGTAGAGAGAAGAGAAGAGAAGAGAAGGTAAGAGAAGAGAAGAGAAGAGAAGAGAAGAGAAGGTTCACACTTTAGCGTATAGTCAATATAGACGAAGTAGAAGAAGTCCCAAGGGAGAGTTGAAGGAGTGAGGGAGGTGTGATGAGAGTGAGGGGAAAAGATATTCTCGCTACTGTATTTGCTTCTCCTCCTCCTCTCCCTCCTCTCTCTCCTCCTCCTCTTCCTCCTCTCTCTCCTCCTCCTCTTCCTCCTCTCTCTCCTCCTCCTGTCCCTCCTCTCCCTCCTCCTCCTCTTCCTCCTCTCTCTCCTCCTCCTCTCCCTCCTCTCTCTCCTCCTCCTCTTCCTCCTCTCTCTCCTCCTCCTCTTCCTCCTCTCTCTCCTCCTCCTGTCCCTCCTCTCTCTCCTCCTCCTCTTCCTCCTCTCTCTCCTCCTCCTCTCCCTCCTCTCTCTCCTCCTCCTCCTCCTTCCTCATTCTCCTCTTCCTCATTCTTCCCTTCCTCATTCTCCTCCTCTTCCCTTTCCTCCTCTTCATTCTCCTCCTCTTCCCTTTCCTCCTCTTCATTCTCCTCCTCTCCCTCCTCATTCCTCTATTCCTATTCCTTTTTTGTGTTTACGTAGCATCACCTTAATACCCCCCCCCCCTCCCCCCCCCCACTCTTCCCTCCATTTCCCTTCTGCTTGTGTAGGGAGAGAGGGTAGGTAGGTAAGTAGGTAGGTAGGTTAAGTTAGGTTAGGTAGGATAGATAGATAGATAGATAGATGGATAGGTGTCATGGGTAAGCCTCGCCCCACTACCGGCACTTTACCCTGGCTCGGTGTATTTTCCGTGTGAGCAGACCCGAACAAGAGGCCAACCGGGGATGTCTTCCTTGTCGAAATTCCAGGACCTTTTTCTATCAAACCTCAGAGCGCCTTTAGTCGACCGCCGCCACCCTCCCTTTTTGTCGAACTAAATGTCCCGTCTGCCGAATACAAGCGCCATTTTTAGTCCAATACCACCGCCCCCTTCACTTGAATACCACTGTCCTCTTACGTCGAATACCGTCCTCTTCTGTCGAATACCACCGCCCTCTTTAGTCGAGTCGATTACCAGCGCCCCCTCCCTCCCGACAAGCGTCCCATCCCAACCACCTAAACCCGACCAGCACCCCTTCCCAACTACCTAAACCCGACCAGCACCCTCTTCCCGACCACCCACCCGACCAGCACCCCTTCCCAACTACCTAAATCCCACCAGCACCCTCTTCCCGACCACCCACCCGACCAGCACCCCTTCCCAACTACCTAAACCCGACCAGCACCCTCTTCCCGATCACCCACCCGACCAGCACCCTCTTCCCGATCACCCACCCGACCAGCACCCCTTCCCAACTACCCACCCGACCAGCACCCTCTTCCCGACCACCCACCCGACCAGCACCCCTTCCCAACTACCTAAACCCGACCAGCACCCTCTTCCCGATCACCCACCCGACCAACACCCTCTTCCCGACCACCCACCCGACCAGCACCCTCTTCCCGACCACCCACCCGACCAGCACCTCGGCCACACCACAATACACCATGACAACTACCCCATCGCATCCCTCTTCACTCGGTTAATTGGGCAGAGGGTTACAACCTATACAACCTATACAACCTATACACATACCTATACAACCTATACACATACCTATTCAACCTATACACATACCTATACAACCTCTATACACACGTTGGCCATACCCAGCCATACATAACGGGGACAGTCAGAACAAGCCCCGATTTTCTGGTTGGCTTCCAAACAAGTGGCGTTTTGGAGAGGGCGATGATGGTATACAATGTGTGTGTGTGTGTGTGTGTGTGTGTGTGTGCTTACCTCTGTCTCTTGACGCTCTGTCTGTCTGTCTCTGTATCTCACGGGGTCTGTCACTCTCTGTATGTCTGTCTATCAGTCAATCTTTCAGTAAGTCTTTGTCAAATTTATCTCTTTCTTTTTTCTATTATACTTTAATTTCTCTCTCTCTCTCTCTCTCTCTCTCTCTCTCTCTCTCTCTCTCTCTCTCACTCTCTTCAGCTGAATTGATGTCTTCTTTCATTCTTTCTCTTTTTTTTCTCTCTCCTGTCTCTCTCTCTCTCTCTCTCTCTCTCTCTCTCTCTCTCTCTCTCTCTCTCTCTCTCTCTCTCTACCACGTGACACACATATACAAACACACACACACACTCACACACACACACACACACACACACACACACACACACTCACTCTCACACACACACACACTCACACTCACTCACACACACACACACACACACACACACACACACACACACTCACTCTCACACACACACACACACACACTCACACTCACTCACACACACACATACTCACACTCACTCACACACACACACACACACACACACACACACACACTCACTCACACACACACACACACACACACACACACACACACACACTGGTTGCTAAAAGTCCTTCCTCCTGTCATCCCAAAGACACTTCCCCCCCAAGAGACACTCAGTTAAAAACTACATTCTTCTTCTTTCCTCGACTCTACCCTTTTATTATTCAGAGATCGAGTGTGTATGTGTGTGTGTGTGTGTGTGTGTGTGTGTGTGTGTGTGTGTGTGTGTGTGTGTGTGTGTTTAATAATAATAGTAAACGGTTTATTAATAGAGTTGCAGCCGGTGGCTGAAAATATACAGACTTACATTTGATTTAGACATAATGATATAATATGCATTGAATGGATTTACAGGGCTGTACAGTACATAAATCAGGAGGTGTTTAATATTTTAACAATTGATGGGATGGTGCTGTTCTTATATCTATCGGTGCGGGCTCTTATGGGCTGAATTTTGTTGTAGTGGCGGACTGCACGAGGTGGGCGGGGGACTGCCGGTGGCAGGAGGTGGCGATGACGAGGGTGTGTGTGCGTATTTTGTGAATATGTATGTATGTACTGTATGTATGTACAGTATGTATGTATAATTTTACATATAATATGCATGTATTGTATGTGGGTTACATTTTTACTCTACGCATGTCTGCATTTACCTATAAAAGCATGTGTTAAATCTGAACGTATGCTTATACCATGAATCTGTGTATGCATATTGGATGTGTGTGGATATAGACAGACAGACAGACAGACGGAGAGACAGACAGACAGACGGACAGACAGACAGACAGACGGACAGACAGATGTTTTCTCTTCCTTGACCAAAAAACAACACCAACCAATTTTATCGACGTCCGTTAATCTCCCTTATTTCCCCTACCACTACTTCCCCTACCTCCTTCCCACCACAACCCATAACACCTCCCCTACCACCATCACTACTACCACCCCACCACTACCTCCCCCTTCCCCTACCTCCTTCCCATAACACCTCCCCTACCACCATCACTACTACCACCCCACCACTACCTCCCCCTACCCCTACCTCCGCTACCACTACCCCTTCCACTTCTCCCTCCCACCTCCATCGCCTCTCCAGCCTTCCTACTGTCCATTAGCCAGCACTACTTCCCCTACCTCCCCTACCACCTCTCTCTACCTCCCCTACCACCTCTCCCTACCCCCCTACCACCTCTCTCTACCCCCCCCCCCCTACCATCTCTCCCTGCCCCTCTCACCCAGCAGGTGACGTGGGAGCAAATTTTACACCAGTTTACCTTAATAAAGCGTCACACTCTCGCTGGCTCACCACCCCTTAAATCTGTACAACACTGAGTGAGGGGAGACAGAGGGGAGAGGAGGGGAGACAGAGGGGGAGAGGAGGGGAGGTGGAAGAGGTGAGAGGAAGGGAGGAACGGAGGAAAGTGGGGAGAGGAGAGGAGGAGAGGCAGAGGGAGGAGGGAGAGATGAGAAGAGGACGGAAGGATGAGAAGAGGAGGAGAGGATGAGAAGAGGAGAGGAGAAGAGAAGGGGAGGGGAGGAAGGGGGGTGGAAGAGGAGGAAAGGAGGAAAGGAAAGGAAAAGAAAAGAAAAGAGGAGAGGAGGGAGGAGTAGAAGAAGAAGAAGAAGAAGAAGAAGAAGAAGAAGAAGAAGAAGAGTTACTTACACAACACTAACACTACAGACACATAAAACAAGGTTACGTAATGGTACTTAGAACCCAGTTAATGTTACTCACGTCAAAATAAGTATCTGTAAGTATCTTTTACTACCATGAAAGTCGAAATAAGTATCTGTAAGTATCTTTCTTAAGTAATAATGTTGTGTTGTTATATGCAGGGTTATTAAAGTACAGTTCACCAATAACTTCACAACTTATAAGGCCTTAACCACCAACAACATCACAACTTTTATGACCCCCGGAAAGGTTAGGAGTGAGGCAGTATCCATAAGCCACGGTAAACATGATGTTGCCTCACCTCACCTCACCTCACCCCCGCGAGCTATGAGTCACTAAGCCCTTGCTATTCGCGGATGCATGAGTTTCAAAGAATAAAATCATATTAAATACCTCTTAAATTTCTTATATAACTCTCATGATCCGTAAAATTATTACTCTTCGCCAAATAAGGTAAGAGATTCCAAGCTGGGATGTGTGTGATTAAATTGACTGTTTCTACCTGCAAAAAACCTGACTTGAAATTACAAATTTTAATCGTGTTATCAATTTCGTCTCTACATTCCCTTTCTCAAGACTTCCTTTTGATTTAAATGACTTTTTCTACTCGCCGACACATAACTCTGACGATATATATTTTGTTATTAATTTCATATACAAATTCTGTGTTAGTTTCCTTATAAAGTCATAACCGATCACTATAAGCTCTTACTGCCTGCAGACGGTAAGAACTTCAGCAACACCGCAGCCGCATCGTCTCACGTCTGCCAGCTGTCTGGGTCTGTCTGTCTGTGTTTATCTGCAGCGGTGGTGTAATGGTCAGCATGTTCGTCTCACATGCGAGTAGCCCCGAGTTCGCTCCCCGGGCAGGGTGAAACTATGGGCAAGTTTCTTTACACCATTTGCCTTTGTCTACCCAGCAGTAATTGGGAACCTGGATATTAATCGATTGTGGATCGCGGTTAGCCAGTGCAGATGGCAAGTTATCCACCGGCTGTAACTCTATTAATAAACCGTTTACTATTATTATTATTATTATTATTACTATTATTACACACACACACACACACACACACACACACTTTTTCCTATCATAAAGGTAAAATGTGACAGACTAGGCTTGACAGACAGAGATAGATAGATAGATTGATAGACAGACACAGCCAGACAGACAGATAGATAGTGCATCATAACCATGACGCTGGTACTAGTGAACAACATATCGAGGCTTCAGCTTGCTTCATAAGGCAGTGATTTTGGTATTTGGTGAAGCCTTCCAGGTGTTAGAGCCAATCAGAACCAATCAGTGTCAGAAACGGCCAATCACTAGTCAGTGAGTCAGAAACAACCAATCAGAGAGAGTCAGCGGACAGAAACAGCCAATGAGAGACAATTCACTCGTGTCATCTTCCTTTTTCTTCATCTCTTCCTCTTCCCTCTTCTTTATCCTCCTTCATTAGACATGCAATACTTATTTCTTCTCTACCTCCTATTCTCCATCCTCTTCCATCTCCTCTTATTCTTCTTCCCCCCTCTTGTCCCCTTCCTCCTCCTCTTCCACCACCACTCCCACTCACCTCTGCAACACTTCCCCGGGGTCGACCAGTTAACCAGGCAGCCACTCCACATACCTGTCAAGAGAAGATGACACTTACAATAAAAAAAAATGACAATTGTTCTCAGTCACGAGATGTTTGG
>CAUDMG010002724.1:0-65000 GCA_958450375.1 Homarus gammarus | reverse complement strand
TGCTACCTGCACACATCACCCCGCTACAGCACACATCACCCTCGCTACAGCACCCATCACCCTGCTACAGCACCCATCACCCTGCTACAGCACACATCACCCTGCTACAGCACATATCACCCTGCTACAGCACATATCACCCTGCTACCTGCACACATCACCCCGCTACAGCACACATCACCCTGCTACAGCACACATCACCCTGCTACAGCACACATCACCCTGCTACAGCACACATCACCCTGCTACAGCACACATCACCCCGCTACAGCACACATCACCCTGCTACAGCACACATCACCCTGCTACAGCACCCATCACCCTGCTACAGCACACATCACCCTGCTACAGCACACATCACCCTGCTACAGCACACATCACCCTGCTACAGCACACATCACCCTGCTACAGCACCCATCAACCCGCTACAGCACACATCACCCCGCTACAGCACCCATCACCCTGCTACAGCACACATCACCCTGCTACAGCACACATCACCCTGCTACAGCACACATCACCCTGCTACAGCACCCATCACCCCGCTACAGCACACATCACCCCGCTACAGCACCCATCACCCTGCTACAGAACCCCTCACCCTGCTACAGCACACATCACCCTGCTACAGCACACATCACCCTGCTACAGCACCCATCACCCTGCTACAGCACACATCACCCTGCTACAGCACACATCACCCTGCTACAGCACACATCACCCTGCTACAGCACACATCACCCTGCTACAGCACCCATCACCCCGCTACAGCACCCATCACCCCGCTACAGCACCCATCACCCTGCTACAGCACACATCACCCTGCTACAGCACACATCACCCTGCTGCAGCACACATCACCCTGCTACAGCATACATCACCCCGCTACAACACACATCACCCTCGCTACAGCACACATCACCCTGCTACAGCACACATCACCCTGCTACAGCACCCATCACCCCGCTACAGTACCCATCACCCTGCTACAGCACCCATCACCCCGCTACAGCACACATCACCCTGCTACAGCACCCATCACCCTGCTACAGCACCCATCACCCTGCTACAGCACCCATCACCCCGCTACAGTAGGTCATCGTTATCGCCACACAAAAGGAATATAAGATTTCACTTTATGAAAAACACGGGAGAGTTTATTTTTTGTCGCGAGGGGAGACAAGGAGGGGAGGAGGGGAGAGTGAGGGGATGTGGGAGGAAGAGGGAGGGGAGGAGGGGAGAGTGAGGGGAGACAGGGAGGGGAGGAGGGGACAGTGAGGGGAGACAAGGAGGGGAGGAGGGGAGAGTGAGGGGAGACAAGGAGGGGAGGAGGGGAGAGTGAGGGGAGGAGGGGAGAGTGAGGGGGTGGTGTGGGAGGAAGAGGGAGGGGAGAGTGAGGGGGATGGAAGAGGGAGGGGAGAGTGAGGGGGGTGGAAGAGGGAGGGGAGAGTGAGGGGGTGGAAGAGGGAAGGGAGAATGAAGGAAGTAAGAAGGAGAAGGGAGAGGAAGAGAAGTGAAGGGCAGAGGGGAAAGAAGGGAAAGAGGGGGAGAGAAAGGAGGAAGAGAGGGAGAAAAATAGGAGGAGGAAAGAAATTAGAAAAACAAAAACAAGTAAGAGAGGGAGAGAGAGAGAGAGAGAGAGAGAGAGAGAGAGAGAGAGAGAGAGGGGCTCGCCCCTACAAGTAACACAATATAGTAAAAATCAATAACTTTTCAAAAGACGGAAAAGTTTGATTCCACGTACTGTGTGTGTGTGTGTGTGTGTGTGTGTGTGTGTGTTCAGGAGGGAGGGTGTGTATGGAGGGTGGGGGATGGGGTGTGATGGGTTATAGGGGGTAAGGGGGTGTATATAGGGGAGAGGGGTGTGTGTGTGTGTGTGTGTGTGGGAGAGAGATGGGTAGGTGGGGAGGAAACTAAGTACAGGCTATGAAATGGGGAAGCCACGATAAGGGCAAAAATGGGTAGGGAGGGAGAGTGGCTGAGATGACTAAGGGTAAGGGGGAAGTATCTACAGCCATATGCAAATTAGACCCCTTAAAGATAATTGAGGAAGGCCTGTGTACATACATGTTGATGTACGCTAACGTCTAATGCACACACGTACACGACCACCACACAAAAACCTACGCCACGCCCAACACACAAACACCTCACTCTAATCAAGGGGTGTTATGTGTACATGAGTGTAGAGTTTATCATTATGTACGTGCTTATAGCTGGCTTCTTGGTACACATAGGAGTTTGTTATACATAGATTCTGCACATAGATGGTACACACACACAGCCAAGAGGCCAAGTATTCAATGTAAACACACACACACACACACACACACACACACACACACACACACACACACACACACACACACCAGCAGCCGGAGATCTGCATAATGACCAGGTAAAGGCCAGGTAATGAAGTGACTCAGTCTGATTATTGTCTTTATCGACGATAAGTTACCTTGACCACCTCCCGCCCCGGCCACCACCTCCCGCCCCGGCCACCACCTCCCGCCCCGGCCACCACCTCCCGCCCCGGCCACCACCTCGCGCCCCGGCCACCACCTCCTGCCCCGGCCACCACCTCCCGCCCCGGCCACCACCTCGCGCCCCGACCACCACCTCCCGTCCCGACCACCACCTCCCGCCCCGACCACCACCTCCCGCCCCGGCCACCACCTCCCGCCCCGACCACCACCTCCCGTCCCGACCACCACCTCCCGCCCCGACCACCACCTCCCGCCCCGGCCACCACCTCCCGCCCCGACCACCACCTCCCACCCCGGCCACCACCTCTCGCCCCGACCACCACCTCCCGCTTTAAAGCGCTTCCTGAGAAAATAAAACTCCGCCTGGTGACATCATTTATTACACCGATATTAACTTACCCAGCAGTACCTCTTCATACTATGAGCACCACTCAAATATTAAAATTACAGGTGGTCCAAATGAAGCCCTAAGATTCGTCACAGGTGAAAGATACCCCTTCACCAGAACCACAGCCGAGATACAGAGAGACCTGAGAATAAAACCCATCATCCAGCAGCTGCACACCCTGGCCAGCTGAGTCTGGTAAAAGATAGAACGATCAGAGCAAGAACTCCTTCAAAGACTCCCACCAGATAACGACAACAACCATACATGGTTCCCAAAAGTTACCAAATCTCAAAAGGTCCATTACCACCCCCGATCTATACGGCCAGGCAATAGACAGCCTCCCTAGACCAGCATCCGCCAGTAGGGTCGGCGGAATATGTAATTAGGCCCTCAAAACACTCATATGGAACAGGGTAGGATGTCTAGTGCCTGTACCGACTGACATTAACTAACCCATGACACAACCCTAACACACTATTAGCTTAGCTAGGTGGTCAGCCCGCCCTCTCTTACCTCCTCCTAAATTTCTTCAATTTTCCGAATATAACTTCCTTCCCCCACCTATAATCTTCTTTCACCCCTCCTTTCTCTACAAAAAAAAACACAAAAAACAAAAACACACACACACACACACACCATCACTACCTCTATCACTACCATTGCCATACCACCACCAGTAACACTAGCACCATCACCCTTTCTTATTGAAACAGTTGCTAGTACAAGTTGCTGCTGTTGCTGTTGTTGTTGACGCTGACACTGTTGTTATTATTTTAATGTAATCAGGTAGCCTACTTCAGCGACCAGTGACTTTAAACACCAACCTCCTGCTTTAGACAACAACGAAATTAAGAAACATGTTTTTTTCCTCCTCGCTGTTGTCTTAAAGGTGGAGGCTACAGGTCCCCCACCACCGCGCCCAATGACCCATAACTTCCAGAAATGACGACAGAAAATGTTGATTACAGAACTCGTGTGTGAGCTCTTGTTGTCATACATCCTCTCGCCATGTTGGGTTAAAATACACTACAACTTGTTCATGTTACCGTGTTGACAAGGTTCGGACGCGCAGACGGACGGAGAGACGGGCGGAGACGCGACCAGACGGACGGGGGCGCAAACAAACGGACGGGGGCGCAAACAGACGGACGGGGGCGCAAACAAACGGACGGAGACGCGAACAGACGGACGGAGACGCGAACAGACGGACGGAGACGCGAACAGACGGATGGAGACGCGACCAAACGGACGGGGGCGCAAACAGTAAGTATCCACCCTTACATCCTCACCATCAGCAACTCTCAAGAACATTACCACCCAACTAAAACGCCCCCCCCCCCCACTCCCTCCTACCCCTCACCGTATGAATAACCTGCAATTCCTTGCCTCAAACACCTCCCCTCCCCCCCACCACCCCCAACACCCCCAATCACGTACGCAAACCGCCCTGAACCCGCTATCAACAACTTAGAGGGGGAGAAGGGGGAAACCAATCACCATACATTACGTCACAGCAGTTGGAGTAGCGGTCCTAATTACCCGTAGATGGTAATTAAGGTCGCCCTAATTGTTAAAAAGCTCGACCGGGAATCAGGGCAATTAGCAGTTCAGTGCTGGGCGGGGGGTCGTATATAGCGGAGTTAGACTCTCCATAGCGGAATTAGCGGGATATACTGTTAATAACGTTGTCAGCACTAACTAGGGGAGCTAACTCTCTCTCTCTCTCTCTCTCTCTCTCTCTCTCTCTCTCTCTCTCTCTCACGTCGTATGGGTCAGCCCCTTATCTCAGTGATGGTATCTCAACTCCCTCCCACCCTGCCCCTTAATTAACGCCAGACCCCGGCCAGGTGCTATGGTGCCTCTGTATTAGGTGGTAATACGGCTGTATGAATGGATAAATGGATGTATTCTTGTATTAATGTATTAAAATATAAAAAGTGAAGGGCCGGTATAAATACATTTGGATAGATAGATAGATAGATAGATAGATAGATAGAAAAACAGACAGGCGAGCAGGAACAGATAAAACACTGGAACACACACACACACACACACACACACACACACACACACACACTTACTACACACACACACACACACACACTTACGACACACACACACACACAGACACACTTACGACACACACACACACACACACACACTTACGACACACACACACACACACTTACGACACACACACACACACACACACACACACACACACACACACACACACTTACGACACACACACAGACACACTTACGACGCACACTTATCTCCTCCCTATAACTTAAGATGAGGCCCTTATGCATCTGTTTACGGTCAAGTCTCAGTGGAATATTGGTGCCATTTTGTCCGCGCCATCTTTGTGTGAGTTAGATACGTTTATACATTAGAGTTTGGGGATAAGATATGACGTAAGAATCTTTGAGAATCTCTGTGTCTTAAGTGAGTTCAGTGAGTTACGTTTGGGGATAAGATATGACGTAAGAATCTTTGAGAATCTTTGTGTGTTAAGTGAGTCAGTGAGTTACTTTTGGGGATAAGTTTTGACGTAAGAATCTTTGAGAATCTTTGTGTGTTAAGTGAGTCGGTGAGTTACTTTTTTACACCTGTAGTTAATAGAAAAATCTAACTTAAGAACCTTTTATGGATCTGGTTACTGTATTGTACTTAAGGCGGTTACTTAAATACTTAAGTGGGAACCCCTAAGACTTAAGCCAATACTAACGTACTTAAACACCTGAACTGTATACCTGTATTATCATTATTACTTCATTAAGGTGTATAAATCCTATCACTAAATCTTCAACAAACTTCAAAAGGTGGTATTTTTTCCTTCCTTTTTCTCTCCTGCAGCAAATACATTCCAGCATTACAGTATAACAAGTTCCGTAAAATACAAGACTCGGTAATAACATGGTTGGCAACACTGGCCTGCTATATTTATGGACCATTATCGTATCTCAAGCAGCCCAGTGTAATGTACATTTATTGAGGACGTCTTGGTACTGCTGCCAAGTGGGGGGGGGAGGGGGAGGGAGGTGAGGGTGGAGGGGGAGGGGGGAGGGGGGAGGAGGGGGAAATCTGTGCTTCAGGAGAAAATCCCAGTGAAATGGTTGTGTCATAATTGTGGTGGGATGAAATCCTAGACAAGGTTCTTCAAACTCCAGAGCACGAGCAGTAGATATATTCAATAAGTGGTACAAGACTTGGCGTTATAGCCGACCGATACAGAAGCGGGAACTAGGGACCCCGGGCCGTGTGTAGGCCGAGGCTGATCTGAGGCAAGTTGTCTAGCTGGGCAAGGAGAGTTGCTAGACATCACTAGGACAATAAATGAGGTCTTCTAATTACTCGACTAGCGCGGTACAGACATAGTATATCGGGACATAGTGAGTGAACATAGGCATTAGACATAAGCATAGATATCAGACATGCTATGATAATATGGTAATACAGACATGTGAATAAATGGTATAATGAATGGTAACAGAGTCCTGCCGTCAGGCGTGTTCACATATCTTGGTACCCACATATCTATACACCTCCCTCCCCCTTTACGCTCGTAGTGCAATCTCGAGCGGCTATGGACTCTTTTTCATGAGTCGGGGGGAGCGGCGAGGGACGATGGGGGGATCAACTGACGACCTTCGTTCCTGGTCTGGGCAAGGGGACACAGGGGACGGGGAGGAAGGTTCGTCACTAGAGGATGGCACTGGGCGGAGATGGCGTCTGTTTCGCCACCACACACGACCACTGGGGAGGCGGACTTGGTACGAACGAGACTCGCCACGGCCCATGACGACCCCGACCTTGTCCCAGCGGTGTGACGTCGGGTCCTGGATTCGTACTTGCTGGCCGACGGTCAACCTGGGAAGGGGGCGGGCGTGGGCGTCATAGTGGCTTGTCACTTGGGCCATCCGGGCAGCCTCACGGCGGTCACACTCGTCCGCCTTGATCTGCCATTCATCTAAGAAGGACTGGGGGTGGGCAGGCACACAAGTACGAAGGGGGCGGCCATACAACACCTGGGCAGGAGAGCGTCCGGCAGGGGTAGGGGTGTTACGGAGTTCTAGTAGGCCCCTGTCGAACTCCTCGCAGTCCAGGTTCCCCGTTGGTGCTGTCTTGAGGATGAGGTATTTTACGGACTTTACCGCTGCCTCGGCGTGGCCATTCGCCTGCGGGTAATGAGGGGAGGTGACGATGTGGTGGACGCCCCAGCGTTCGGCGAAGCTCTTGAACTCGTGGCTATTGAACGGGGGCCCACCGTCGGTTCGGAGGCGGAGAGGCACTCCGACTTCCCGGAAGAAGCAACAAAACATCCGGATGACCCTGGAAGAGGTGGTGTCCCGACCACAGGGAACTACCACGGGCCATCCAGAGAGCCTGTCGGCGACCACCAGGAAAGACTTTCCGGCCACATTAAAGAAGTCGGCGGACACGGATTCAAAGGGCCGCTTTGGGAGGTCATTGCACAGGTACGGCTCTTGTTGCTGGCTGGGCTGGAGTTGCTGGCAAGGCTCACAGGCCTCAACCGTGCTCCTAATATCGGCGTCAATACCAGGCCAGAAGACGGTCTGACGGGCTCTGCGCCTGGTGGCTTCAACGCCGCGGTGGCTGTCGTGGAGGCGGGATAAGGTGCGCCGGCGGAGGGCAGCGGGGACGACGATCCTGGGGCCGTACAACACCAGCTCTCCGTCCGCATAGAGGCTATCCCTTAGCTTCCAGAAGGGGAGGGCGGAGGCGTGAATGTTGTAGCGGTTGGTGGGGAATCCAGTGGAGACGTAATCGAGGAGTTGGACGTATGCCGGGTCTTGAGCGGCGGCGATGCGGAGCTCCTGGAGAGTCCTATCGTCTTCGATGGGGGGCGTCGTCGTCATCTTGTCAGCAAGAGAAGTGGCTGTGTGTGTCACTAAAGACCGAACGTGAGCCGCGGCCGTGGTACAGTCGACTTCATCTTCAGGTGTGGGGCGACTAACAGGGGCTCGGGAGAGGGCGTCTGGTATGCACAGAAGTTTCCCGGCGCGCCACACGGCTGTAAAGACGTAAGGGGCGGTCTTCTCTTTGAGACGTTGGAGGCGAGGATTTTCGATGGCGTCCAACGTGTGGTGATTGAGGATGGGTATGAGCGGGCGATGGTCCGTCATGAGGGTGAAGTGCCCAAGGCCGAACAAGTAAAGGCGGCACTTGGCCATAGCCCAGGCGACTGCCAGCATCTCTAGTTCGATGGTGGCGTATCTGGTCTCCGTGTCCGTCAGAAACCTGGAGCCACACTGAACTAAGCGCAGTCTACCCTGGCCGTGATCTTGAAGGAGGGCATATCCGAGGCCGTATAGACGGGAGGCGTCGGTCTGGAGGACCACTGGTAAGGACGGGTCGAAGGGTGCCAAGGCTGGTGGTGACAGCAACGCCTTCTTAACATTCCTGAACGCTAGGTCGTGGTCAGGAGTCCAGAGGAAGGAGCGCTTGGGGCTCATGAGGGGGCGTAGAGGTTGGGCTGATGTGGCGAGTTTAGGGGAGAAGTCTGCCAGCTGATTTACCAGGCCCATAAACGAGCGGAGGTCGGTCAGGTTCGCTGGAGTAGGGAAGTCCTTGATGGCCTTGACCTTCTCCTCATCAGCTGAGATCCCCTCTGGCGAGATGTTGTAGCCGCAGTAGTTAACTTGGGAGGCGGCGACCACAAATTTATCTTTGTTCAGGGTGATACCATGGGCACGGCATCTTGTGAGCATCAGATGAACTCGGTTCAAGTGGGCCGGGAGATCATCGTCGAAGAGCAGGATGTCATCTACGACCTTCACGCAGTTGGTGACACCCTGCAGAGCCATATCCCCACGGAGGCAGTACGCATCCCCCGTTGCTGCGAAGCCCATGGGTCCGCGGCAGTGTTGGAAGCGGCCGTGGGGCGTGATGAATGTAGTGAGGTGGCGGTCTTCTTCCGCCAGGTCGACTTGCCAGTACCCGTGTAGTGCATCCGCCGTGGTAAAGAACTTTGCAGACGGGGTGACGCTGCGGACTGCTTGGATGGGCGTAGGCGATGGATGGGCGGGACGGGAGACCTGCGAGTTGAGATGGGTGAGGTCCACTGTGATGCGAACACCTACAGGCTTGGGTGCCAAGACCATAGGGTGGCACCACTCGGAGGGCTCCTCGCCGGCGTGTCTGATGATCCCCTGCTGCACCAGAGAATCGAGCTCCGCCTTCACCTTGTCCCGTAGGGCAAAGGGGATAGGCCTTGGTGTGTGGGTGGCGAAAGGCGTCGCGCCAGGCTTGAGGTGGATTCTCATCGGGGGGCCTGTCATCTTCTTGAGCGGCGTCTTCTGGAGGTCGGACTTGGAGACAAGGACGTCGCTGAACTGGCGAAGAAAGAACTCCCGGGCGGCAGCAGGTGTGGTCATGGCTGAAACAGGTATCTCTGCACACCTGTTGAGGTGTGTCACGGCGAGGATGGGCTTTGGGAACTCGGATGAGACGATGGCCAAGTCCTGACAATGACCACATGACAAGAGAGGGGTTTGGATGCCCTCGTGGACGTGGACTGTGGCAAGGCAAGACTTGGGACCGAGCTGTAATGTTGCCTTGAAGCAACCCAAAGCTGGAGACATCGGGGACCCGTCCGCTGTGAGCACGTCGTTCATGGCTGTGGGTGACAGGCTACTCCTGGGAATGTTGAGGGCGTCCAGGTGTGTTGGTCCAATCACCGTGATGTCCGCGCCCGTGTCAGGTATCATCAGGAGGTTGGAAGAGTTGGTACCGTAGGACAGGCGGACATTGACGGGCTTGGAGGACCTGTCACTCGAGGCATCATCCACGCGTCGGCATCCTTTGTTGTTCTTGGGAGACGGTGAAGAGACGGTTTGACCTGGAGATGGAGGCTTCTTGGTGGACCCGCAACACTTGGCGAAGTGTCCTTGCTTGTTGCAAGCGTTGCATGAGACCTTGTTGGCGGGACATCGAGGTGTGCGGGGCCAATGGCCTTGAAACCCGCAGTTTCGACATGTACTATCAGCCGCAGGGCACTTTCCTGGACCGTGCTGGCGCTGACAGCTTCTGCAGGATTCGGGAGAAAAAACTGGTGACTGTGACGGGGGCTGTGGAGAGGACGCCGTCTGCATCTGGCGTTGATTCCTCTTGTAGGTGGAGACGGCGTGAACTTGAGATGGCGATGAGTGTATAGCTGAGGCAGCCTCTCTTGTGGCCTCATACGACCTGCAACAGGTGACGAAGTCGGTGAGGGGAGAGGCGGCGTCAAGGGTGAGGAGTTTCTGAAGCAGGTCCTCGTCACGTACACCCATCAGCAAGATCATCTTGAGCTGGATCTCAGCACAGGTTACAGGATCGCCTGTACATAGGTCCACCTCGGCTGCTAGGTCCTTAAGTCGTGCATAGAAGTCTGAGAATGATTCCCCAGAAGCTTGTTTGCAGGATAGCAGTTCCCTGCGACGCAAAGCTTCATTGCGGAGGCCACGGAAATGACTCTGCAAGGCGTCTAAGACCTCTTTCACTGACATGGAGGAATCAGGGGGAATGGCTAGCGTGTGCTCTAGGAGGCGTTGGACTTCGAGGGAAATGCACGATCTTAATTGGATGAGTTGTTTATGAGGGGGCATTCGGTTGAGGTCAGACATGACAGCAAAGTCTTCGAAACGACGTCGCCATTGACGGTATACTTGATATGTTGCATCAGATTGAAGGGGTGGGGGGCTGGTAACTGAAGACTTGCTGTGCAGGGGTGTGCTCGGGACGGCAAGCGGTGGAGGAGGCACGGAGAGGTCGACGAGAGTTGAGACTGGAGCAGGTGGTTGAGAAGGCACTGAGGTATACCCAAGGGGGCTAGGTGACGTGTGAGGAGGCGTTGTCTGAAGGATAGATGAAGAGGCTGAAGCTGGCGAATTGGTTGTGGCAGCTGGTGAAGTCGTCCTCGTTGTCAGCAATTCCAATAGTCCCAGGAATTTGTGGGTATCAGCTTGGTGTTGTTGTTGAAGTTGAAGACGGTAAGCTGATTCCTCTGACTGTCTTGACAATTCCTCTTGACGTCTTGACAATTCCTCTTGACGTCTTGACAATTCCTCTTGACGTCGTTTTTCCTCCTCTAATTGACGTCTTTGGGCTTCCTTCTCTTGGGAAACTTGTAGGAAGTGAATTAACTGACGTATATCCTGGCTCCCATCCTTTGAATTTGGCGCGCTCGGCGTGTGAGGCGTGAGGGGGGGTGGGAGGGTCTGTGAGGCTTCGTCTTCCTCATAATCCTCATCTAAATTTCCCAGCAAATCGTCGTGGTCAGACATCTCGTGTTTGGTATGGTTGCGATGGGAAAGACAAGGAGAATAAGGTGGAGTGCTATGTTTTCGTCAATGTACTTGCCTAAATGCAGGAACTGGCGGGCAAGTAAAAGAGTATTGGCTGTAGTATTTGTGAAGTGAGAGGAGGGCTGGCAGCGGTGTACTCCGCGCGCCCGGGCGGGGCTGGTGGTGACTCAGTCAGGGGGAGTCAGTCAGTGGCTTCTAGGCCTACGTGGACGGGGGGTGTATGCCGGAGGTGCTGTCTTGGAGACTGGGCTGAAGGCGTCTCTGCTACCTGTAGGGCCGCAGAGACATAGCAAACAGACATAAAAGGCACTGCACTTCACTTAGGGCACTTCACAAGGTCACAAAGCACTTTAAATCCAGGGGCACCGTGGAGTATATCTTCTGGGCGGGAAACAGAGGAGGCCGGGGTACAGACTAGGCCGGCTTTTGCAACTTGTGAACTGTCGTGTTGGAGCTACTCAACTGCGCCATGTGGTGGGATGAAATCCTAGACAAGGTTCTTCAAACTCCAGAGCACGAGCAGTAGATATATTCAATAAGTGGTACAAGACTTGGCGTTATAGCCGACCGATACAGAAGCGGGAACTAGGGACCCCGGGCCGTGTGTAGGCCGAGGCTGATCTGAGGCAAGTTGTCTAGCTGGGCAAGGAGAGTTGCTAGACATCACTAGGACAATAAATGAGGTCTTCTAATTACTCGACTAGCGCGGTACAGACATAGTATATCGGGACATAGTGAGTGAACATAGGCATTAGACATAAGCATAGATATCAGACATGCTATGATAATATGGTAATACAGACATGTGAATAAATGGTATAATGAATGGTAACAGAGTCCTGCCGTCAGGCGTGTTCACATATCTTGGTACCCACATATCTATACAATAATGTTAAATTTATTGTTGGTATTATTGGCTCTGTGATACTGTGTTTGTCTGTGCCGTCTGTTATGTTAGTCGGTCTGTTACGACTCTGTCATGAGGGAGGAGAGGAAGGGAGGGAGAGGGAGGAGATATTGATGACAGGCTTTCACACACACACACACACACACACACACACACACACACACACACACACACACACACACACACACTTGTTTGACGTTATCGTACATTTCCCGAGGGAATTGTCGTACCAGATTCTTTATAAGAGGTTGATGGGTAAACAAAAGACCTCTCGTGTGTGTGTGCATCTCCCTGGCTCACTCAAGCTACTGTACAAAGATGAACTCTCACAGGATCCCTGAGATAAATTTCCACAGTAACTGGAGACCTGAGACCATAATACACCCCACACAAACTAAGACAAAAAAATGGATTCTCAAAGGTTCTCACGTTAAATTTTTCTTATTAGCCGATGATGTGAGAACGTATCTAGAACACACTTACGATAGAACAAAACAAAAATGGATTCTCAAAGATTCTTAATTACAATGTTCTAGTACCTGGAGACGTAAAGACCCCACCTGTCTCACTTAAGGTATGGTAGTGAGGCCAAAAAAACACGGCAGCGAGTGAAGATAATGTTTAACAACCCTGATGACTCAAACAACAACAATAGCCACAATAATCACAACTACACCACACCAACAAGAATAACCCCCCCCTATCAATAACAACAATTACAACAACAACAGGAACAACAACCATTATAACAGCCACCACAACATTCACTACAACAACTAAAACACCTCCTAAGACAACAAAAGAAACACACAAACACACACACACACACACACACACACACACACACACACACACACACACACACACACAAACACACACACACACACACACACACACACACTGACCAGCAAATTAAATATAACGTCCGCCTAATGGTTTAATAATATAATGTAAGGTCTCTGGCGTTTTGTTACTCTGGCTGTGGTGTGTGTGTGTGTGTGTGTGTGTGTGTGTGTGTGTGTGTTCGCTCTCTTACTTCACTGAACTTCAATAAACTGATCTCTCTCTCTCTCTCTCTCTCTCTCTCTCTCTCTCTCTCTCTCTCTCTCTCTCTCTCTCTCAGCACAGTTCTCTATTAGTTCTCTACCCCCCCCCCCGAGTCACCATCAGTGGTAGAGTCTCAACGCAGGAAAGCCGCCGTATTTGCCTCTTCCAGCCCAAATCCCCTACCACCCAAACCACCCAATCACCAGTTAGCATGTTAACCTCAAATAACAACCAAGGACAATAACAGCTCTTTTGACTAATTGCCCAACGACCGTCACCCCTCGTTTCCCCTCACTATGATAATGGCTTTCCCAATTGTCTTTCCCCATTTCCATTTAACCGTGTGAGTCTCTGTTTTTATCCCCTCTCCCTATTCCCCTCATTTACTCTCCTCTTTGCACCCTTTACCCCTTCTCTATAACCGGTTTGTGGTGTGGGATGCAGAGGGGAGAATTGGGGTGATGGGAATGGGTGTGGGGTGAAGGGTTGGGGTGATGGGAATGGGTGTGGGGTGAAAGGGTGGGTGAAGGGAGTAATGGGAATGGGTAATGTGGGTGAAGGGTTGGGTTATGGATAGGGTGATGGGAATAGGTATATATTCTGTACTGTATAATGGGAGAGAGGGTTGATAGGGTGTGGGTGTGTGTGTGTGTGTGTGTGTGTGTGTGTGTGTGTGTGGTTATAATTGCGACCTAAAAATTTATGAATTAAAATTTTCAGATTCGGAAAAAATTCGATTTATTATTATCATTATTATTATTATTATTATTATTATTATTATTATTATTATTATTAGTAGTAGTAGTAGTAGTAGTAGTAGTAGTAGTAGTAGTAGTAGTAGTAGTAGTAGTAGTAGTAGTAGCAGTAGTAATAGTAGTAGTATATAAACTAAAACTCACCTCTAACTCACTCCCAGTTGCTTAAAAAAAAAATCCCACCCACATTAATACCAAATTCAGATGAAATTTCCTCAGCATTAATTCGTTCATTTCCTTAAGTGAATCTTTAAATCAGAAGGTAATTCTCAATATTAAATGACTTTTTCCATAAGGGAGTCTCGGAAATAAAATCCCCACATCTGAGACGGCCCCCACTGTAGATATATGAGACGAATATGCTGTAATATGTAACTGTACTATTTACCATTATTGATTCAGGTCTCTGTATTATATGTTATAATCATACCCCCTTTTGTCACTGAGTGTAGTTCAGACTTTGAGCACATGCGCGCTGTACGCGCATGCGCAGATAGAGATACCCAGAGAGATTCCAAGACAGGACGCTGTTTACCCTGTCTTAACTCCTTTTGTGTGTTTGTCCCAGAAATAGAACTTACGAACTTGACACCAGTGTGTTTCCTTTACCCCTGATTGGAAGCATCATCTGAGTCTCCCACACCCACAAGAATCCCCACATGTGAGACGGCCTCTACAAGAATCCCCACATGTGAGACGGCCTCCACAAGAATCCCCACATGTGAGACGGCCTCTACAAGAATCCCCACATCTGAGACGGCCTCTACAAGAATCCCCACATGTGAAACGGCCTCCACAAGAATCCCCACATCTGAGACGGCCTCTACAAGAATCCCCACATCTGAGACGGCCTCTACAAGAATCCCCACATGTGAGACGGCCTCCACAAGAATCCCCACATCTGAGACGGCCTCTACAAGAATCCCCACATCTGAGACGGCCCCCACAAGAATCCCCACATGTGAGACGGCCACTACAAGAATCCCTGAGACAACCACTACAAGAATCCCCACATCTGAGACGGCCTTCAAGAAAATCACCACATCTGGACGGGCTTCCCAAGAGAACGCGTCAAGATTTTTTTTTTTTTTGTCATTTTCTCCTCTCGAGTTAAAAGTGGAAATTGAAATTCTGGCAGTATTACTAAACACCGAGTTCCTATGCGGGGGCATGTTGGCGTAAGGGAAGGAGAGGGAAGGGGGATGAAGGAAGAGGAAGGGGGAAAATTGGAGAATGGGATGGAGAAGGTTGAAGAAGAAGGGGAAAATGAGGTGGATGCGATGAGTGAAGGTGAGGGGAGGGGAGAAGGAGAGGGTGGGGGAAGAAGGAAGAGGAAGGGGGGTTGAGGTGGATGGGATGGGTGAAGGTGGGGAGGAGGAGGGGAGTTGGGGAAGAGGGAGAGGAGGGAAGAGGGAAGGAGGCAGGAGGAGAGAAGGACAAGAAGGAGGAGGAAGAGGAGAAGAAGAAAGGGGGAAGGCGACGGTGTGAGGTATCCATTCTAAATGATTCTCTTACACAACGTTGGATTCTCAAAGGTTCGTAGCTTAAGTGAGTCCATCCAAACACACTCCCACACTTTGAAATCTAGATGAACTAACAACTTCACGAATCTTTAAGACACTCCACACTTAGGTCGTAACTTGAGTAAATCCATTAAATACAGTCTCACATCACCACCAGTTAGGAGGAGGACATGTTCACTTGCCATCTTAACAGAATATAGTCTCACATTTCCCACTAGGGTGATGATAACATGTAGTGGTCGGGACATGGTGTGGTGTGAGGTGGTGATGGTACTGTGAGTATTACTGGAGAGAGAGAGAGAGAGAGAGAGAGAGAGAGAGAGAGAGAGAGAGAGAGAGAGAGAAATTGACGTGTAAAGTAATGACAAAACAAATATAAATAAAAGATATAAAAAATGGGTGATAAGTGACGGAAAATAAACACAGAAAATGGAAAAGTTTTGGCTAAATAAAAGTTGATAAAAAAAGGAACCGAAAAGAGAAAAAAGATGTCAGAAATATTTAAGTGATCCATCAAAGAAAACGGGGGACGAAGTCACGAGAGAAAAGAAGAAATGACATAAAAAACGGGAAGACAAACTAACAATCAATACAAAAATACATAAATAAATGAAGGGAAAAGATACAAAAGAAAAAATATTGCCTAAACACACAAACACAAAACACAACAAACACCCACTCATAAACACACAAAACAAACACCCCTCCACTCACACACACACGAAAATAACCCAACTAAATCACAGGAAAAACGAAGCGCTAAAACAAACAAATTGCTAAGGTGAGACTCGCTTTAAAACACGGGTAGAGCCAGAAGGGTAAACACCATTTTACACAACTAATGGAAGTCCAATATTTAGTTATGGTAATTCATGTACAGGGGAGGGAGGGGTGCCGGGAGAGGAGGGAAGGGTGCCAAGAGGGGAGGGAGGGGTGCCAGGGGGGAGGGAAGGGTGCCAGGGGGGGAGGGAAGGGTGCCAGGGGGGAGGGAGGGGTGCCGGGAGAGGAGGGAAGGGTGCCAGGAGGGGAGGGATAGGTGCCGGGAGAGGAGAAAGGGTGCCAAGAGGGGAGGGAGGGGTGCCAGGAGGGGAGGGAAGGGTGCCAGGGGGGAGGGAAGGGTGCCAGGGGGGAGGGAAGGGTGCCAAGAGGGGAGGGAAGGGTGCCAGGGGGGAGGGAGGGGTGTCAGGATGGGAGGGGTGCCAGGAGGGGAGGGAGGGGTGCCAGGGGGGAGGGAGGGGTGCCAGGAGGGGAGGGAGGGGTGCCAGGGGGGAGGGAAAGGTGCCAGGAGGGGAGGGAGGGGTGTCAGGAGGGGAGAAAGGGGGGAAAAGGGATGACTGGAAAAGAGTTGATGATGGAAGATGATGAGGGTGGTGGCGTGTTTAATGTGTGTGTGTGTGTGTGTGTCATGAACGAGGGAATGACACACACACACACACACACACACACACACACACAAAGGTTGGACGACAAGTTAAAAGATATATAACCAGACAGAGAACCAGACAGAAGAAACAGATACACACAGACAGACAGACAGGGGAACAGATACACACAGACAGACAGACAGACAGGGGAACAGATACACACAGACAGACAGACAGGGGAACAGATACACACAGACAGACAGACAGGGGAACAGATACACACAGACAGACAGACAGGGGAACAGATACACACAGACAGACAGACAGGGGAACAGATACACACAGACAGACAGACAGGGGAACAGATACACACAGACAGACAGACAGACAGGGGAACAGATACACACAGACAGACAGACAGGGGAACAGATACACACAGACAGACAGACAGGGGAACAGATACACACAGACAGACAGACAGACAGGGGAACAGATACACACAGCCAGACAGACAGGGGAACAGATACACACAGACAGACAGACAGACAGGGGAACAGATGCACACAGACAGCCAGACAGACAGGCGAACAGATACACACAGACAGACAGACAGACAGGGGAACAGATACACACAGACAGACAGACAGGGGAACAGATACACACAGACAGACAGACAGACAGGGGAACAGATACACACAGACAGACAGACAGGGGAACAGATACACACAGACAGACAGACAGGGGAACAGATACACACAGACAGCCAGACAGACAGGCGAACAGATACACACAGACAGACAGACAGACAGGGGAACAGATACACACAGACAGACAGACAGGGGAACAGATACACACAGACAGACAGACAGACAGGGGAACAGATACACACAGACAGACAGACAGGGGAACAGATACACACAGACAGACAGACAGGGGAACAGATACACACAGACAGACAGACAGGGGAACAGATACACACAGACAGACAGACAGGGGAACAGATACACACAAACAGACAGACAGGGGAACAGATACACACAGACAGACAGACAGGGGAACAGATACACACAGACAGACAGCCAGACAGGGGAACAGATACACACAGACAGACAGACAGGGGAACAGATACACACAGACAGACAGACAGACAGGGGAACAGATACACACAGACAGACAGACAGACAGGGGAACAGATACACACAGACAGACAGACAGGGGAACAGATACACACAGACAGACAGACAGACAGGGGAACAGATACACACAGACAGACAGACAGGGGAACAGATACACACAGACAGACAGACAGGGGAACAGATACACACAGACAGACAGACAGACAGGGGAACAGATACACACAGACAGACAGACAGACAGGGGAACAGATACACACAGACAGACAGACAGGGGAACAGATACACACACACAGACAGACAGGGGAACAGATACACACACACAGACAGACAGACAGGGGAACAGATACACACAGACAGACAGACAGGCGAACAGATACACACACACAGACAGACAGACAGGGGAACAGATACACACAGACAGACAGACAGGGGAACAGATACACACAGACAGACAGACAGACAGGGGAACAGATACACACAGACAGACAGACAGGGGAACAGATACACACACACAGACAGACAGGGGAACAGATACACACAGACAGACAGACAGACAGGGGAACAGATACACACAGACAAAAGCAATAAACGACACAAACATAAACAAACACAAACAATAAACGAAACAAAGTACAAACAAACATAAACAATAAACAACAAAGACAATAAACGAACAAACAATAAACAATGAAACAAACCCTATAGACGCCACAAACTATAGGCGATACAAACTGCACAACTCGACCAGAACACGCCACTAAAACCATCCATTCACTGTTTGGCATAATTGGTGTAATGACGCGGAAAAAAAATTACTACAATGGAGCAATAAATTATACGGAGTGACTCATAAATGATACAATGTAGCAATGTACTGTCCGCGTCACTAATGAGTTTACAGGGGCTTGCCATATAAGCATTCCACAAATCATTACAATGAGATAATTTGTTTTAATATTATTTAAATTTGATTTCATTGTATGTTTACTATTACGAGTTTCCTTCTATCAAAACCTGACGAGTCCCTGTAAACGCACTAGTGAAGGGGGACTGTACTGGCGCTGGGTTGATCTGGTGGGGGGAACTGATTTGAAGATATGAAGAAAAGGTAAGAAATTGCATAAAAAAGTTACTAATATTAGACAAGGTAGCAATAAGTGAAGCAAGGTAGCAATATGTGAAGCAAGGTAGCAATATGTGAAGCAAAGTAGCAATAAGTGAAGCAAGGTAGCAATAAGTGAAGCAAGGTAGCAATAAGTGAAGCAAGGTATCAAAAGAGAAGGGAATAATTAAAAACTATTAATAAAAGAATAATAGAGAGAAGGGTGATAATAAAAACTAATTATCCAAACACCATTAAAACAGGTATTGGATTCCCCCTCCGGCCGAACGTAAACAATAAGGATAGACGACATAAACGAGTGAAAAACAAAAGACGATAACAATCCACTCAATTCCCCCTTTTTTCACTCATTAAACTTAAAGATTATATACATTACTAATAAAAAATATACTTATCATTTAATAAATAGGTAATATAACCAAGGAATAGATGATAGAGTATTTAATTAATAAACTCTTGGTACGAGGAGTTTGTTTCCCCCTTCAGGTCGAGCGTAAACTATAGATGGGTGTGAAGTATAGACGATATGACCCCCAGGTAAAGGTCGTCCATTACGGTAATTAACCCATAAAATCGCGGTAAATGGGTGTTGAAGTCTCCTCCCCCTCTCTTAATAACAGAAGAAGAGAAGATAGGATAATTAAACTATAATATAAATTTAAGAGTTTGTTTAGGTTAAGAAAATGGTTTTGTTATTAATGTTATGTAAAATATAAATGATATAACCGAGCAAAAACAAAAGCCAATCAACATGTAAACTCCCAATTAACGGAATTACATAACCCTTCAACTTTATATCAGCGAAAATTGATATATCAGTTACTAACAGACAATGTATGAGGATAGCAATAGAATTAAATAGTGTAATTAAACTATAAACACGAATTAAAAGGAGTCATGGATCCCCCTCTCTCCTTCCCTCCATTACTCCTGCCAGACGAAAACAATAAATGACATAATGTATAAACGACACAACCTACCGAAAGATAATAAAAGACAATCAACACGGGTTTTTAGACCATTAGAATCCCCGAAAACTTTACATAAAACAACGAAGATTATATAGATATTACTGATACATAACATAGGCGTATAAAAAGATTACGGAATATGATAATTAACCAGTAAACAGCCATTAGAAGGGTGTTGGATGATTGGATCCTCTCCCTCCCTCCCCTGCCTGCCAGCCTCCCGCTTGGGTTCTGGTGTGTAAACAAATGAAACTCGCTCCGCGTCACCGACTCCATTACCTGCCCGCTATTTGACGGACGGTAAAGCGAGCTTGGCTATACGCTCCGCTGCTGACGCTATGCAAAGAGATGCTATGCTCCCTCTCCGGCTCTGCATGTGGGGCCTCTCGGCATCGCAATAACCGACCTAAACTACCAATTTATGAGCCTGGGTAAGATGCGGTAAATGGGGAAATTGGATACGTGTTACGGTATGATGTAATCTTATTTTATTTTGTGGGAAATGGAGATTTTGTTGGGAAAATTGGGGACGTATTAATGCTTCGTCTAGATTTTATTTACAAACGGGAAATTGTGGAGTGTTTCGTGAGATTGGGACAAAATTGGATCCAACTACTGTATTGTCGGATATTTCTTTAGGAAATAGGAAATGGAGCTTGATGTTGGATCCTATTACATCATATCCAAGTTGGATCGGGAGACAGAACGCTTGGAGGTTAAATTGGGAAGACTTGACATAGCATACTACATCATTACAAAAGCCGCCCAGTAATTGATAAAACTAACTTGTTGCTTTAAATATGGAACATTTCACCCTATTACTCGGGAAAAAGGTGAAGAAATAGGGTAAATTGGGACGCATAACTACAAGAATGATACCAAGTTTAAGTGGTAATTGGGTCATTTATTGGTATATAAAGTCTACACCAGGAAAATTAGCGGAATAGTGCTAGGATCATCCCAATTTCACCCTCAAAATGGATCTGGAGTTAAAATAGGTTAAATATTCGACCACATTACATCAAGGCCCACCCCAATTTCACCCTCAAAATGGATCTGGAGTTAAAATAGGTTAAATATTCGACCACATTACATGAAGGCCCACCCCAATTTCACCGTCAATATAGAGATGATGGTAAAATAGGACAAATAAATTCGGCCATATTGGTTTATGGCCCAACCCAATTACACGCCACAAACGTTAAAAACACAGTCCCCTGAGAGAGAGAGAGAGAGAGAGAGAGAGAGAGAGAGAGAGAGAGAGACATCAATTCACTCTACTGTTACACGAACATAAGGTCAAAAATTCATTACAATATGGAATGTGTCAGATGTGTGTGTGTGTGTGTGTGTGTGTGTGTGTGTTGGGGGAGGGAGGAAGGGAGAGGAAGGGGAGGATGGGAGAGGAGGGGAGGGGAGGGGATAGGGAAGGGGGGTGAGGGGGGAAGGGAGAGGATAGGGAAGGAGGAAAGGGAGTGAGGGGGAGATAGGGAGGGGAGGGTGTGTGTGTGTGTGTGTGTGTGTGTAGTAAATGGCTTCCCCACTTATTCTAATACATTGCAATTTTCATTTATGAGTGCTGTGTGTGTGTGTGTGTGTGTGTGTGTGTGTGTGTGAGTGTGTGTGTGTGTGTGTGTGTGTGTGTGATGGCTGGGTGGGATGATATGTGGGCGTGATGATTTTATGGGGTGTATGGGGTGTTGGATTATATGGGGGGGTATGTTGGGGGATACTGGGGGTGTATTAAGATGTGGGGGGTTGTTTTGGAGTTGTATGGGTGTATGGATGGGTGTATGGTGCGTGTGTGTGTGAGGGGTGTATGACGGTGTTTGGAAATAGGGGTCAATATCAAGGTCACTCTCAGGTCACCCAGCTGTAAATGGTCACAGAAAGTAACTTTACAGACGGGGAAGTGAAGGTGGTGGAGCACAGTGCCAGCCATGTAGCTTATGGAACCACGTTCATGGCTGGCGGAGTAGTCCTAATCTACAGCCTGACCTAAACTGGCCTATCTTCACCCAATTTAACCTAACCTAACCTAGCCTGACCTACCCTCAATCAACTAAACCTGACCTGACCTAACCTGACCCAACCTAACCTAACCTAGTGCCCTAACTTACCTAATTTGACCAAAACCTAATCTAACTTGACCTGACCTAACGTCAATGCACTAAACTTAACCTAACCTAACAAAACCTACCTACCTAACGTAACCTAATCTACTTAACATAACTTAACCTCACTCAACTTAACACTAACCTAACCTGATCATGAGGATTGGAACTTAAGTGTTGACGGGCTAATGAGCACAGAATGGACACTAATCATAATGTTGTCGTGGAACTAATGTGCGTCACTTCTGGTCGGCCACAATCATGATGTGGCCCGGGCCCTAATGGTTAGCTGAAGCCAGGGTGAGGCCTGTGTAGAGCGTTCTGCCCACTTAACCCCCCTCCTACCCCCCACCCCACCCCCCCACACACACACACCACACACTATTTTACATACATACTGTACACGTAGTGAGAAACAAATGACACTTTCTCAACGTGCCAGAGTGCCAGTCTCTACACTTAACCAAGACACTGACATAAGATAAGCGCCAGTAATTCCTTTATAACTCACCACAAACATTACTTAAGAGGTACAAGTGATAATTATTTCCTCAGAGTATTTTTTTTTCTTGGTTTAATTTTAGGCGAGAGACAACACTCAAATACATTCCTTCGTCTAAAAATGT
Organism: Homarus gammarus; assembly: GCA_958450375.1. Lineage (NCBI taxonomy): Eukaryota > Metazoa > Arthropoda > Malacostraca > Decapoda > Nephropidae > Homarus > Homarus gammarus. The sequence continues at coordinate 42,248 of CAUDMG010002724.1, read as the reverse complement.
AAGCGAAATATCGTGGTTAATTTCGAAGCCTCAATAGACACGAAGAAAAATGATTCCCCCCCCCTTCCCTCTCCTCTCCCCTTCCTCTCTCCTCTCCTCTCCCCCACACATCCAATAGACCGGGGGGAGGGGGGGGGGAGGTGTTGGGTTATGAGGTGCGGTGATGAGGTAATGAAATGCAAAATGAGGAGCTTGTATATTCACGCCCATCCCTTCCTTGCATCCCTCTTCTCCTCTCCCTTCCTTCCTTCCCTCTCCCCCCTTGCATCCTTTCCCTTTTCCTATCTGCCATCCCCTTCTCTTTCCTTCTTCTCCCCTCTTGCATCTCTCCCCTTCTCTTACCTCTCTCGCTCCCATCTTGCATCTCTCCCATTCCCATCTTGCATTCCTTCCCCTTCCAATCTTCCATCTCTCCCTCTTTCCATTTTGTATTCCCCCTTCCCTTCCTACCTTCCTCTCCTTTTCCTCGGGTTTCTTCCCACACAATTCGTCACCGTTCCTTCTGAGTGTTCGCTTTTCCTCTCCTTTATCCCCTCTCTTCTACATTCCTAGATCAACCTTTTTCTTTCCCCCTCCCCTTCCATCCCTAGATCCACGTTCCCCTTCCACTACCACCAACTCCTCTTTCCCTCTTCCATCTCCAACAACAACAACAACGTGCCTCTCCCTCTCCAGTTCCCACCAACAAATGTCTTCTTCCATCACCAACAACGTCCCTCTCCACCACCACCACCCCCACCCCCACCTCCACCACCACCAACCCCTCCTCCACCACCACCCACCCCTCCTCCAACACCTCCTCCACCCCAACCCCCACCACCACCCCCACCCACCCCACCTCCTCAACAGTTACCATAGTGGCCCCTCGTGTGTGTGTGATTAAGAAAATGGGTGACGACTAAGAGTCTCTGATCCTGTTACTGATTCTCTCAACTCCGCCTCTGATGCTCTTCTTTTATTATTATTATTATTATTGCGTTTAATTGTGAGCGAAGGACTTTGGTGTGAGTCATGTTGTGGTGCATGTTTATTTTAGTGAGAGAGAGAGAGAGAGAGAGAGAGAGAGAGAGAGAGAGAGAGAGAGAGAGTTACAAAAAATCCTATTCGACAAGGGAACACATTTCGCCTTAACCTGATTCAGTCCCCAAATTATTAATTCACGAGAAGATTGGGCGAGAGGGGAGACGGGGAGACGGGGGGGAGGGGGAGAGGGGAGACGGGGAGAGGGGGAGGGGAGGGGGGAGGGAAGGGAAGGGAGACGGGGGGAGAGTTGGACCAGGGAGGAGAAGGTAGAGATGTGGAGGGAGAGGAGAGGATCGGTTGATGATAGAAGAGGAAGACCAAAAAACGGGGAGGGTGTGGAAGAGGGGGAGAGAAGGAAGAAAAGCGAGGAAGGGAGAAGGGGCAGGAGGAAGGGGATGACAAGGAGAGCAGGGATAAGATAAAAGAAGGGAAAGAGGAGGAACAAGATCGGAAGAGAAGAAAAAGAGGAAGGATGAGAAAGAGAGGAGGAGAAAGAGGAGAAGAGGTCCTTCTCGGGGGCAGAATGAAGAGAAGAAATAAAAAATAAAAGGACGGGAAGGGGGAAGAAGGGAGAGGGGAAATATTGACAAAAAAAGCGAGGAGGGAAAGATAACAGAGGTGGTAAAGAGGAAGGGAAGTAGCGAAGAAGGAGGGGGGAGGGGAAGAAGCCACCACCACCACCACCGTGAGACACCTTAAAGAATAATTAATCACCGGCCATAAGCTACATCCCGAGGCGACAGATTCTAAGACAACATCATCGCCACACACTTAGTAGTTAGGATCGGGGACTGGGTCAGTTAAAGTCCTTGTAGACCCCAAGCGTTAATGGGCCCCAGTCATAACGGGTCTACATCCTAGGTTAGGTTAGGTTGGGGTCAATTAGGACTAAGGGGCCAGTTGAGGTGCAAGCTATAGGCTACCACATTCAAATGATTATACTTCTCTCTCTCTCTCTCCTTTCTTTACTCCTTCCCTACATCACGCTTTCCTCTCACTTCTTCCTTCATCCCATCCCCCCTCCCTCCCTTCCCATCCATCCCTCCTTCTCTCCATCCCTCCCTCCCTCCCTCCCTCTCCTTCCCCCCCTCCCTCTCCATCCCCCCCTCCCTCTCCTTCCCTCCCCCCTCACAATGTATAAAGACTTGGGTGTGAGATTTATACAAAGGGGAGAAACAGCCTATGACGAACCACGACGTATTTTATTGTTTCTGCTGAGCCTAAAATGAGGGGAGATGAGGGGAGGGGAGGGGTGAGAGGGGGAGTGAGGGTTGATGGTTGAGGACAGGGGTGAGAGGGGGAGTGAGGGGTGATGGTTGAGGAGAGGGGTGAGAGGGGGAGTGAGGGGTGAGAGGATGTGTGGGGTGATGAATGGTGGGGTGTAGATGAATAGAGAGGGGGAGAGGTGAGGGGAAGTGAGGGATGAGGGAAAGTTAGGGGAAATGAAGGGTGAGGGAGGTGAGTGGGGAGGAGAGGTAAGGGGTGAGAGGAAGTAAGGGACCGGAGGAGAATGGATGAGAGGTGAGGAATGGCAGAAGTCAGATGATAGGTTGGAAGTAAGGGGTTGGAGGGGGAGGGGGGTAGTGAGAGGTAGTAGAGACGATGGGAGGTAAGTAGTGAGGGGTAGAGAGGGCTGGTGAGAGCTAGAGAGGGCTGGTGAGGACTAGAGAGGGCTGGTGAGGGGTAGAGAGGGCTAGTGAGGGCTAGAGAGGGCTGGTGAGGACTAGAGAGGGCTGGTGAGGGGTAGAGAGGGCTGGTGAGGGCTAGAGAGAACTGGTGAGGGGTAGAGAGGGCTGGTGAGGCCTAGAGAGGGCTGGTGGGGGCTAGAGAGGGCTGGTGAGAGTCAAGGTAAACGACTTGGCAGCTTTGATTGATCAGCTGGAAATGAGAAAACTTTTAGGAAAGGTGATAATGTGTGAGAGAGAGAGAGAGAGAGAGAGAGAGAGAGAGAGAGAGAGAGAGAGAGAGAGAGAGAGACCTTAGAGCCAACTCTCCGGGGTGTGAGAGCCAGGCAGGGGAGTCACAAGCATCTACGCATCACTTCTTCTAAACCTATAAGGGGATTTGAAAATATTACGCCCCCCTTTCCCCTCCCCATCACCCCACCTTCCCCAAGCCCCTGTACGCTTCCCCTCCCCTACCTCCTCTCTCCCCTCTGTGTCACCCCTTCCCACTTCCTCTACCATCCTTCCTCCTCTGTACGCATCCCCTCACCCCCTTCTCCTCTTTCCTTTCTCCCCTCTACGTATCCCCTCCTCCTTCCTCTCTCCCCTCTACTTAACCACTTCTCTTTCTTTCCCTTCCTCTCTCCCCTCTTGACAACCCCTCCCACTTTCTCTCCCCTCCAACGCGAAGGATCAGGGCTTCGTACGCTTCGATTCACTTAGACGCCAGCGTAAGCCTTCGTACGATCCTCGCTAAGTGACGTGCATCCAGGAGTAGGTTGTCGTGCATTTCAGCCCAGAGGTGGATATCGTACGCGTCGTGTAAACAAATGGGCGTCCTCTGGGAAGCTCTCGTACGGTAATATAAAGGTAATGTGCGTAAGAGAAGAGGGAAAGGTTTCGCGTGTTTTTTGTTATCGAAATAGATATCGTATATTTCATGTAAACACTATCGTCCTCTGAGAAACCTTCGTACGAGATGCTCAAATTAACGTACACTGTAAAGCAACTATCGTGCATTTTAATCTCTATCTGGAGATTATACTTCATGAAAAACGGAAGGTAGGTTAAGCCTTAGTGCATGATGAGGACAGTAAGATACATCGTGAAAGAGACGATGTGTGTTTCTACTCGGAGCTGAAGGTTATTTGTTGCTCTTGAATATTCAGGACACAGTGGCTAACCTTCACACCATCTCTCAATATGACGACCATAACAAAGCAGTTTTCTTGCGTCTCAATATCTGCGTGAAGGTCATATGCTTCATGTCAATAAATAGTTGACCTCAAGGCCTTCCTGCAAGTACCTCACGTGCAGAGTAAATAAGAAGTCATGCATTTACTGACACTCTCTGGAGATAGAGATCGCATGCTGCATGTAAATACACGGCTTCACCAGACAACCTTCGGACAAACCTCTCGGAATGACCTGCACAGAAATTCATTTGTCGTGCATTTAAAATTGGATATCGTAAACTTGCACAAGAGAGATGATTTATTCCCAACAAACTACATATGATCTTCTTCATTGCCTTGTACGTCAAAGCGATTGTCGTGCATGTTCACCTCGAGATACAGATCGTACGTCAACAATCATTGCCTCCTCCCTATGCAGCCTTCGTACAATCCCTTAAGAGTGACGTGCATATAGAAAACTCACTTGTCGTAAATTTTAATTCAAAGACGGCATAGTGCACATAAACCCTGGTACAAATCCATCAAGAGGAATGTACACACACACACACACACACACACACACACACACATACACACACACAAAAAAGAAACCCTCACTTGTCGAGCATTTAAAACACGGAGATAAAGATCGTACGCTACACGCAGACCTTTCTTACCATTCCCTCTGAGTGACGTAGATCAAAGAAAGGCTGTATATTGCGCGAACCTCGTGAGAATATTCAGCAAAAGTCCCCCGACACAACTTTTAGAAGATTTATGAACAACTTTGAGGAGAGAAGACGCAGGAAGGGGAAAGGGGGGGGGAGGGGGAGGGGGAGGGGGGTGGAGGAGGGGAGGGGGTACACCTGGGTAGCCCCCCCCCCTTCTCCCTCTGGTTAAAATGATTGTCTTGGAGGCGGCGGTGATGTTAGTGTGAGTGTTGCTTCAATAGTCTCGTTGTTACTGTGACACTATGAACAGGTAGGCGGTGGTGGGGGGTAGGAGGGGAGGCTGGGGTGGTGATAAGCAGGCGAAATAAAGGGGAAAGGTATTGAAGGGAGATGAGGGGAAGGGAGGGGAAAACAGGTATTGGGTATTGAAGGTGATGTGTGGTAAAATTGGTGTTGGTGGTGGTGGTGATGGTAGTAATAGTGTTGGTGTTGGCGTTTATAGTAATAGTAGTGATGGTGATGATGGCAGTCATACAGGGGCCATCACAATAACACACCACGCAACGCATCACAACACAACACTACAACACACACACAACACCACACTACACACAACACAACACCACACCACCGCACTACATAACACAATACCACACCACACCCTACACCACACCACACTACACACAACACAACACCACACCACCGCACCACATAACACAATACCACACCACACCCTACACCACACCCTACACCACACCAAACTCCCCTGGTAACTATTAACTTCCATAACATCTTTTTTACGATTCATTCATCATTATTTTACTGTTGAAATAAATAATGGAGAGAAGGAGGAAGCAAGTGAGGGTAACGACTCTACCTACGACTCTACCTCGGAACTACCTCCGACCCCACCTTCGACTCTATCTCCGACTCTACCTCCGACTCTACCTCCGACTCTACCTCCGACTCTACCTCCGACCCCACCTTCGACTCTATCTCCGACTCTACCTCCGACTCTACCTCCGACTCTACATCCGACTCTACCTCCGACCCCACCTCCGACTCTACCTCCGACTCTACCTCCGACTCTACCTTCGACTCTACCTCCGACTCTACCTCCGACCCCACCTCCGACTCTACCTCCGACTCTACCTCAGACCCCACCTCAGACCCCACCTCCGACTCTACCTCAGACCCCACCTCCGACTCTACCTCCGACCCCACCTCCGACTCTACCTCCGACCCCACCTCCGACTCTACCTTCGACTCTACCTCCGATTCTACCTCCGACTCTACCTCCAACTCTACCTACGACCCCACCTCCGACTGTACCTCCGACCCCACCTTCGACTCTACCTCCGACTCTACCTCCGACTCTACCTTCGACTCTACCTCCGACTCTACCTCAGACTCTACCTTCGACTCTACCTCCGACTCTACCTCCGACTCTACCTACGACCCCACCTCCGACTCTACCTCCGACTCTACCTCCGGGGGAGGTGTGGGAGGGGGTGGCGTGGACGGGGGAGGGGGAGGTGTGGGCGGGGGAGGTGTGGGCGGGGGAGGTGTGGGCGGGGAAGGGGGCGAGGACGGGGAAGGAGGTGTGGGCGGGAGAGGTGTTTTGACAGGAGACAGGCGTGGGCCTTCTAAACTGACAGCCTGTTGACATTCTACTAATATTGACGTTATTTAAGAGAGGGTGTAGTAAGTCGGGGCTGGGGGGGGAGGGGGGAAGTAGAAGTTGTAGCGTGATGGTAAAAACGGAGAGAGAGAGAGAGAGAGAGAGAGAGAGAGAGAGAGAGTGTGTGTGTGTGTGTGTGTGTTGTTAAGCGTCTTTACTTTGCATGTTCACCTAATTTATTCTCTCTATATACCCCCCCTCCCCAACACACACACCTGGTCTACCTGTACAAACAAACGAACAAGGTGTGTGTCAACAACGTCGACTACTGCACCTCTCAACACCTCATTGATTCATCTTTGTTTATCATCAATCTTCATCGTCTTCCTTTTACCTATGTACACGGTGATGACTGCCTCCACATGCCTCTAATGGGAGAGTGTGTGGCAGGGGCAGTCATTGTGGTCCACGGTGATGACTGCCTCTACATAATGGAACACTGTGGACAAGACTATGACCACCACCTCGACATATTGCATCTCTTCAAACCCTCCTCCCTCAATAATGTCTCATCAATAATCTAAGAAAACATCGTTATATTTGTGTTTACATTACCGTGGACAACTCTTTCACTATATAACGTTAAACCAGGTAAGGTTAGGTTAGGTTAGATGAGGTTAGGCTAGGTCAGGTAAGGTCAGGCAGGTCGGGTTGGGCTAGGTCAGGTTAGGTTAGGTTAGGTTATGCGCCACAGTTTACCACAAACCATCACCCCAGTGACCAACACCACTCCTCTACTGTGACGTGTAAAAACCTACCTGACGCGGCGGTAGAAACTGACAACATCCTCGACCCCAGGAGCTGACTAAACCACCCACATGAGGCAAAATTGTACCCTAATATTGCCAATAATCTTGACCATCCATTTATGCCACACATCCTTTCTACCCGCTCCACAGACATCCTTCTATCCACCGCTGTCATCCATCCTCCGTTGTCCGCCTCTCATCATCCGTTCTTCCTTGATTTCTCGTCTCTCTGTTTATCCACCTTCTTCTTGGTCTGTCTCTCCTCCCTGTACAACTTGGTGAAGTGAGAAACGGGGTGAGGTATTTTACTTAAACTATTAAAGATTGGGTAAAATTGTCCTTCAGGATTTATCAATAATGTTAAACTAAGTAAATAGCTGAGAGAGAGAGAGAGAGAGAGAGAGAGAGAGAGAGAGAGAGAGAGAGAGAGACCCTTGACGTTTCTCACTCAGAGGTGGAAAAGCCACAGTCGTGACCTTGCTTATCTGAAAGAGGAAGAGGAGGTGAAGATGGAGGAAGAGGAAGAGGAGGAGGTGTAAGGGGGGAAGAAGAGGTGGAGGAGGTGAAAGGGGTGGGGGAAGAGGAGGAGGAGGAAGTGGAAGGGGGAAAGAGGAGGAGGAGGAAACACTTGGTGATGACTCAAGGAAACGTGACACTCTCTGGATATTGGTTCCCCAGGACCTTCCCTTCCCTCTCCCCACCCCTCATCTCACCAGCCTCCCCTCATCTCATCCCCCTCCCCTCATTCTCTTCACTTCCCCTATCCCTCCTTCCCTTCTATTGCCGCCCCAAACTACAGCAAAACTGAGTTGATGTTCTATCTAAGTAATCCCGACTCTCTCGATGACCTTCCACAAAAGACTCTCTTTGGGGCGTGGCTTCATAAAAGTGTTACAGATCTCTTGAAACTGAATGTCAAATTTGTCTATGATATTAAAATAAATGTGATAACTGCCAATGAGAACAGCTTTCGCATTGGATATGTGTGGATTCCGTCCCATGTTGGAATCAGGTATCATGACCGTGCTGATACACTGGCCAATGAGGCATGTAAGAAAGAAGATGTTGACCGTGACCTTGGTCTGTCCAATGATGTACTTAAAAACATTCAAGTCAGAATCATGAACTCTGATCTAGAAGAACTGAGAAATGCAGAGAGACCTGACAGTTGTAGCATTAGTAAATATGACAAATTTTGTGACGAGAGGTACCGGTATGGCCAGCATAAGGACAGAACCAGACAATGTGATGTAGTCGTGGCCAGAATTAGGCTAGGATACAGACACATCTGGCAAGTTAGTAACGCTGTACCCATACCGGAACACTCAGCATGTAAACTTTGTGATAAACCTTTAAAGCATACACTTGAACACTATATTATTGAATGTGACCCTGTCAAAGACTTCAGGCCACCTGGCTTATTGTATCATGAATTTTGTAATTACTACATTGAATCAGGTGTGCTTGAGGACATTCTTGCTGTTTATCCCAAATATGCTGGCCCACACTGATTAGTCTTCAATTAGAATATGACGTCCAATGTATATGAACCTCTGTCCTGCATGGCAGTGAACAGTGACATCACCCACATGACTCTGACCTATGTATATAGTCAATGAATATGATGTATGTCTTTGTGTATGAACCTCTGTTCTGCGTGGCAGTGAGAAGTGATACCACCCTCAGTGTCAAGACCTGACTGAATTACTCACAATAGTCAAACTGTACTACAAGCTTTGTCAATAAATGTGTTAAACTAAAAAAAAAGCCTCACAACCCTTACTCCTCATCCCTTCCCTTCTCTTCCCCACATCCTCCTTTCCTTCCCTCTATCTTCCGCCTCACTTCCTCCATACCTTCTTCTCCCCTCTTTCGTCTGCCTCTTCTTAACTCTCCCTTCTTTACCCCCCTTTTATCTCATTATCTCCCCCTTTCCTTCCTGCACCGGGGAGATAATTCACACTTTACTATTTACCTCTTGATGACAAAACTATTTACTCACAGAATACAAAATACTTAAAGATCACATGAAGATTAGCCCCCCTCCCCCTCGTCAGGTTATTAAAATTGATGATTAAAACTGCCCAATTGCTCTACCTGGATGGGGGTTAGGTTAGGTTAGGTTAAATAAGCTGGGGTGTTTTTCGACCTTGGTTGTTGAAGACCAGTGAGGGAAGGGTTACCGCCAGCACTGTGAGGGAAGGGTTACCGCCAGCACTGTGTGATCGGTGGAATTTTGGATAACCTATATGAGTGTTATGGTAAAGGTAATACGGAAAAAATAGTTGATATGAACACAGAGTTGACTAGTTAAGATGACGGAGTGAGGCTAGCAGTGCTGATGGTGTCAGTTGTGCTGAAACGACACGTAAGTTGTACCTATTGGAAGTGGGTGCAAATTAATGTGATAAAGAGTGGTGAGGGCAATTATGGGAGAGTGGTGAGGGCAATTATGGGAGAGCGATGAGAGTGGTGATGGCAATTATGGGAGAGCGATAAGAGTGGTGAGGGCAATTATGGGAGAGCGATAAGAGTGGTGAGGGCAATTATAGGAGAGCGATAAGAGTGGTGAGGGCAATTATGGGAGAGCGATAAGAGTGGTGAGGGCAATTATGGGAGAGCGATGAGAGTGGTGATGGCATTTATGGGAGAGCGATAAGAGTGGTGAGGGCAATTATGGGAGAGTGACAAGAGTGGTGAGAAAGTTGTTGGTGGTGAATTGGCTCGATGGCCACCCCGGGACGATAACACTCGGCAGTTCTTCGTAAACACACCAGAAGCTTCATCTGTCCTGGGTGGGGCAGGTCAGGGCACAGTGTCGAGCTGTGAGCACTACGAGTATCAATTACGGACTAGATATATGACCCATTACACGTAAGTCTCTTCTCATACTGTATTGTTGTAAACTGTTATGTATTGGGAGATACCATGTACTCGTCTTTGTAATTATCACATAAGTTGTGTAGTAGATTCTGTGACCATTGTATACGATATGAAGCTGTTATTTGTCACCTGTAAACCACAAATCATGAGTAATGTGTTGACAGGTTTTAACCATTTAAACATCATTGAGTCCACGTGCACGGGTCTTCTTATCCACACGTCGAGTACTTACCGCTTCAGTGTCGGTAATCAGGTCATCAAAGCCCTCAAAGGTCTACCCACAACCTATCCTGACCCCACACGAGTTATTTCTGACTTATGACCTGTGAATGACCTCGTCTGATCCCCGTGTGTGACCTGTGAGCTTCTCTGTCTCTCATTATCCCCTTACCCACCCCTTACCCACCCCCCACTCTCTTTCTCTCCTCCTATCTCATATTCTCCCCCCCCCCCCTCTCCCTTCACCCTCACCTTTTTTAGCTAACTTTATCCACTTTGGTGATTTTTTATTTCTCAATCTTTATTTTGCGAGTAAATTATTAAGGCACCGGGAAAACAATTTTTTATTTTCAACCATAAAGAAATGTAGAGATAAAGTTAATGAGTTTGGAGAGAGAGAGAGAGAGAGAGAGAGAGAGAGAGAGAGAGAGAGAGAGAGAGAGAGTAAGTGTGAAAGTAGAGAGCGATACAAAGATGAAAGATAGTAACGGGGATAAAATGAAAGAATAACAACAACAAAAAATAACAACAACGAATCGAGATACCTCACCCCCCCCACCCACCCCCCCCCCTCGGAAGTCTCAGTGTTCCTCATTTATCTTAAGACGGTAATATGGCCCCTCCCCTCCCCCCCCCCCTCTCCCTTCCTCACCTCTCCCACCTCACCACCCCCTCTCAGTGATAACAAGGAACGCAACTAATAACACCTTCCTGCCCTCACTGATAACACTAAATTGTTACATTACGCCCACTAAGATAACTGAAAACACACACACACACTCACATACACACACACACACACACACACAACACAGAAAAATACATACATACACACACACTAACACACATATATATATATAAACACACACACTTATATATATATACAGTACATACACACAGAAACAGATCTATACACCCACATACATACACACACACAAAGGACCCACACAAAGACTACACATTGACCACCCGGCCCCTACACAAGCACTGTAGGCATGATGACGGGTATTGATAATGTATGGTGGTCAAGCGATAGTTATGGTGGCTCGTTTATGTCGCCTCAATGGTGTGGAAGTAGTGTACCATGATGGTGTTTATGGTGGGGTGAGGGGGAGATGGGGGAGATGGGGAGGATGAGTGGGGTGAGGGGGAGGTGAGTGGGGTGAGAGAGAGAAAAGTAGGATATCAATATGAAGTCAACAGTGAGAGAGAGAGAGAGAGAGAGAGAGAGAGAGAGAGAGAGAGAGAGAGCTACTACACGTTATCAAAGGACCTCAAAAACATATATTTTCTCAAGGTGCTAAATAATACTTAATTGATTAACAGGTAAACGGCCATAAAGTGTTCATAATCTTCCCTACACACTTTACATATACTTTACATTTCGTGTGTTCTATGTCACTTTACACTTTTAACTTGCTACATGTACTTATAGCCAAGACATAACATTTATAGCCAAGACATAACATTTATAGCCAAAACATAACATTTATAGCCAAGACATAACATTTATAGCCAAAACATAACATTTATAGCCAAAACATAACATTTATAGCCAAGACATAACATTTATAGCCAAGACATAACATTTATAGCCAAGACATATCCCTTATAGCCAAGACTGAACACACCTGTCCGCCTGCTAACAGTATACGCTCCTCCATACAGGTGTTACTCTCAGGTGTAAATATTGAGGTAAGGTCCGCAGCAGGAGGACTCCACTGGGACATAAATATTGATTAAGTGTCAATTGAAAAAGTTGCTACTCCGGCGTAGAGAGAGAGAGAGAGAGAGAGAGAGAGAGAGAGAGAGAGAGAGAGAGAGAGAGAGAGAGAGAGAGATGCACATACACTTAAATAAAGACAGACAAACAGATAAATACAGTAGATAGAGAAAGGAAGAGAGAAAGAGACAGAGAGCCATAGATAAAGATTGACAAAGACAGACAGACAGACAGACAGATAGATAGATAGATAGATAGATAGATAGGACTTATCTCATAACCTATAGGGCAGCTGTCAGGTGTCTTGGTGTGTATGAGCGTCGATCTTGTCCTCCTCAGTTTAATTACCTGAAAATTAAAAAAAAAACACATTAGTATCGTATATATATTTATCAGTTCTCTACCTGTGTTATACGTGATCAGCTTTCTCTAACGCTCTCTCCCTTCCCCTTATCTTTCACCCCTTCCCTTTCTCTCCTACCAATCTCTTCCCTTCCACTCTCTTACCTGTCACCCCCTCCCTTCCCCTCCTGCTTCCCCTACCAAGCTCTTCCTTTCTCCCTCTCCTCTACCAACAAACCCCCTCTCTCCTTCATCACACTCATTTCCCCTCTCCCCCTACCTTTTCCCCTCTCTCCTTCATCACACTCATTTTCCCCCCTTCCCCCCAGCTTTATCCTACCCCCCCCCCCCAACAGTTTTAAAATGGACAAGGTTAACATCTGTTTTCCAAGCGTCGACCGCTGTACCAACACCACCAAACCACTCTCATACAGCCGCCAATTTGGGCCATAATAGATGACCATGGGAGGCAGGAGAAGGGACAATGACGGAGGAAGAGGAAGTGACAGAGTGAGAAAGAGGGTGGGAAGGGAGAGGCAGTGAATGGGAGAGAGGAGCGGCGAGCGGCAGAGGGAGGCGGGAAAACGGTAGGTATAGTGTCAGTGTTGATGGTATGAATACATGGTGGCTGCAAGTGGCCAGATGTGGGGGGAGGGGGTTGGATTTTGTGGTCACATCGAGGGATTTGTCCACAGTAAGGGATTAGAACACAGAGAAACAGAGAGAGAGAGAGTAAAAACTATATATCTATCACTACAGTAAGCTTTTCTCACTAACACAAACATCCTGACACCACCACCAGCAGCATCCTTACCAACGCCGCAAGATCTATACAGTCCTCTCACGTTCACCATCACAATCACTGACACCCTACCACCCTCCTCCTCCTCCCCTCCAGTAACGGGTCCTCGAGATCAAATTTCGCGAAACAGATTTGAGCAAAAAGGCAGTCCACACCCTTTGACACCCCCCTCCCCCCTGCAGCAAGTAGCGTGGTGGTGGTGGTGTTGGTGGTGGTGGTGGTGGTGGTGGTGGTGTTTCCCTGCGTGATTGTGGGCATTGTGGCCTTCTGTTGTTACACAGATCCCTCCATGCATCCCTTCCTCCGCCCTCTTATTGATGGCTCTTGCGGTAGAGCCATTCACACACACACACATGGAGGACTGGGGCTGCGTGTGGTCATAGCTCCCCTCTCTCCCCTCCCCTCCCCTCCCCCCTCTCCCCTCCCCTCCCCTCCCCTCCCCTCCCTCTCTACCAATAAAAACACCAACTCCAAATTCCACCTCTGCCACCAATTGTAAACACTTTTCCCCCCAACCCAGGGAAAAAAAAATCTGTGGTACCATAGGATTATAAGAGTTTCCTCACTGGATAATTTGAATATGGTGTGTTCTTTCACTGTCTGTCTACGTGGCTGTCAGTCTCCATGTATCTCTCTATCTCCTTCCTCACCCCCCCCCACTCTATACCCTATGCTAAATCACCATCATCAATACCTAAACAACTTTATTTTTCACAGGTTTAAAGACGGTCGTTACCTCCAGACCGTCGACCCAAAAACATACATCAACGGTTTAATCCTTTTAGTTCTGTCCATATTATCCCGTCAACTCCCTCTGTCTACCCCCCCCCCTCTTTTATTGTCTCTCTTATTGACAGTATTTTTTATTCCCCCTCTTCCTGTGCCTCTCCCTCCTGCCTCCCTTCCTCCCTTCCTCATCTCCCTGATCGAAAATGCACCCCCCCCCCTCCGTTCTCTCCCCCCATTATCTATATAGAGGGGGAAGGTTTTTTTTATAGTTTGTTAGGCCTTCCTCCCCTCATCTATATAAGGGGGTTAAAGGGTTGTTACCCCTCCTCCCCTCATCTCAAAAGGCAGGTAGAATTTCTCCCTATTATATGAGGAGGAAGGGGGCATCAAATCTTTCCCCTCATCTCTGGGGGTTAAACTAGACCTATTTATCACTTGGGTAGGTTAAATAAATCCCATAAGAGTTATCTTCACTTCTGTTGGTTAGTAGGTATTTCCCCTTATATCTGGGGCTAACGATACACTACCCATCATCTCTGTGGGTATTAATCTCCCCCTTATACACACCTGATCCTTCTCTTTCTGGGGATAATTATACCCTTTCCTTCATATCTGGGGAGGAATCAAACCACCCCTTACATATATGGAGGTAACCCCTTAAATTATCCATTATTTATAGTATCAGTCAATCCTTTCTCCTAATCTCTGGGGTAAACAAACTACCCCCGCCCCCTTTCTTCCATCTCTGGGGAAATAAAAATCCCAATTTATTTCATCTCTGGGGATCACACCGTCTACTCCCCTTCCCCTGATCTCTGGGGGAAAAAAGACCCAAATTCTTTCATTTTTGGGGGATAACCCGACCCATTCCCCCCCCCCCCCCCCCACACACACACACCACCACGTGTAATCTGAGGCCACCACAAGGGGTTACAGCGTTTATGACTACGATGGGATTACAAGGGGATTACAGGGGCGGGGGGCATTACAGCTATATAAACATCACTACACAGAGCTGGATTCTATTACCCCGATGCTCACTTATTAATGATGACTCAACTATAGACGACATGAAATAATGGTTCAACGACTTACTGGTTTTGGCATTTATATATTGGTGTGAGTTCATTGTGATATTTATGTATGTAATTGAATATATATATATATATATAGAGAGAGAGAGAGAGAGAGAGAGAGAGAGAGAGAGAGAGTCAACCCACCACTAAAATAAACCTAACCTAACCAAACCTAACAATAGAAAATTATTCACAAATTTTCAACATAAACTTTGACTCAGACTAAAAAACAAAAACTCTTCAATTAAATATATATAAAAAAAACACAATGAAAAAAATTATCATACGAATATTTTTACCTGAGGCTCTTGATAAGAAAATGTTTTATCGTAAGTTAGTTTTCTTGAGATACGATTTTTTTTAATTCTCATACAGGTTGGACGTAATTATTTAATCTTATCTGTGTGTGTGTGTGTGTGTGTGTGTGTTGTGTGTGTGTTGTTACAGTCTTGTATTGAAGGAATATCTGGAAATAGTTACAAGGGAAAATTTTGGGACATCGATTATTGGAATATTTACTCGGGAATATCTTTGAAAACACAATGAAAAAAAAATAACTCTGAAGATCGTTTTATTATCGATGGGTTAGGTTAGGTTAGGTTGGGTTGGGTTGGGTTGGGTTGGGTTGGGTTGGGTTGGGTTGGGTTAGGTTAGGTTAGGTAAGGCTAGGTTAAAGTGAAACAAGGTGGGAGGAAAATCTTCAGGTGATCGATTTTGCGTCTGTAGGTCAAGAGGTAACACTATAACCCTGACAAAGACTCGTACTACACTATTAAGAATCCAGGGTCATAACCTGTGACTTACGACTGTCGTATTTTCACCCCCCCTTAAAACCAGGTCAGGTACCAGGAGTCTGTGACGTAATATATGACATAAGATAATCGTAACTTCAAACACTCCACATTATTGACTGAGAATTATCGCATCTTCCACCTTAGACAAGAGCTGACATCAAGAATTTTGTGTTGTAAAGTATAAGATTATCGCATCTGGGTTTAAGACAAGAAGCTGTTACTGAGGTGTTGTGTCGTAAGGTTTATACGTTGATATAATCGCATCTTAGCTTAAGTCAGAGCTTATCATATGAGGGTCTTGAGTCGTAGAGTGTGACCTAAGAGTATCGTGGAAACTCTTGTCGTAAGTAAGGAAGGTGTTTATGGTGGTAAGTGTCTTGTGGTGGAGGGAGAAGTGCCAGAGTGTGGTGGTGGGGGAGGTGCCAGTGTGGTGGTGGGGGAGGTGCCAGTGTGGTGGTGGGGGAGGTGCCAATGTGTGGAGGGGAAGGAAGGGGGTTGGGGGTGCCAGGCAGCATATTGTGGCCTTAATCAAACCATTAAGAACCACCGCCCCGGGAGACACACGACCCCTGGCCCTGGCCCTCTTGTAAACCCGTCCAAGGCCGCAATAACCCGGTGCCTAGGTGCCACCAGTGCCACGATATACCACCACCACACATCACCCCCACCACCATCGGCACTGCCACTACCACTGCCACCACTACCACACCATTGCCTTCACCACTACCACCACTACACCACCGCTACCACACCACCGCCGCCACCACACACAAAAAAAAGCCCAGGGAATTCCAGGCTGCGACCTAACGTCATGGAGTTACAGTGATTCTTCCCTTACACAATGCTCTCTCTCTCTCTCTCTCTCTCTCTCTCTCTCTCTCTCTCTCTGGCCACATATTACCCAGCCTAACCTAATTTCCCCCTTACCTGACCTGACCTCACCTTCACACAGCACAGTTCCGGTGACACGGTGTTAGTCCTCACACTACAACACTCACACAGGGCTGTAGTGAACTAAAGGTCGCTAGTGTACTTTTCTACAACTAAATATCAACTAAATATTTAACGTACTTGTCAACTCAACTGGTGAATAATGTGTACTGTACTCTGGGTCACACAAGTGTATTTTTTATACAACCTCGTGTGTACTATAGGTGTACTTTACTGTACAACCTATGTAACAACACTGCATAACCGTACCACTGTTGTACTTCACCGTTTTCATTACCTCAATAATGTACTATCTGAGGTGTACTAAGTGTTGAGTACTTCTCTACAACCTCTGTACAGTATAATCATAACACTGATGTAATATACTGTTATTATCAAGTTCAACTCATGTACAGTACAATTTGTGGATTATTACATTAACTGTGTGTGTGTGTGTGTGTGTGTGTGTGTGTGTGTGTGTGTGTGTGTCACTCTATACGGGGATGGGGTGGGGTGTGGTGGGGTGGGGTGGGGTGTGGGTTTACTGTGGTGTGGGATGGGTCGTGGGGATTGGTCGGATGATGGTGGTGGGGGGGCGGCGGCAGTGCTACACAAACCTCCCCGGGAACAAATCACTCGGAAAACACAATTGGTCTTGTAAAAAATGGCGCGGGTCGACCACCAGACAGTCCTACGCCTCATTTACCAAAGTTCTCGCATTCTTTTGGGGAAGGGAGGAGAGGAGAGGAGAGGAGAGGAGAGGAGAGGAGAGGGGAGGGGAGGGGAGGGGAGGGCGAGCGTCGAGGAGGAGGATAAAAGCGGTCGTTCCAATGGTTTATATTAAATATTTCTACATAAATGGAGATGTGAGAACCATTTTGACTGATTCGCTTGTACTTAAAGATGGATCCCTCAGTGGCCCCCAAGTTACATTTCCCCCTTACTGGAGATGTGAGAATACATCTAACTGGTTCTCTTAAGCCACGACACAGAGATACATTCTCAAACGTTCGTAGTTGAATTGGATTTGAATTGAATTGAAACAGTTTATTTAGCTAGAAAAACACAAATACAGAGTGGATAATAATAACAATATTAACATGGCTGAGCCATTTGAGAACCTGAGCTCTCTTGTAGGCACCTGACATATACTGTACATTTATCTCAAGGACGTATTATGTAACATTTAGTATCATCTGTAGTAGTACAATAGCCTGGTGGTAATAAGAACATCTCAGAATGTTACCTCGGTTATCACTTCGATATTTTTTCTTTTTTTGCATTTATTTATTTATTTACTTTTTTTATTTAATTTCTAATTATTATTTTTTCGGGGTTACATTTATATTATAAGTATATAAAGAAGTAACAGTGGAATTGAAAAACATAGGTATAATGGGGGAGCAGTGCAACATGGGTTGTACAGTAATAAGGTTGAACAAGAGGACAGAGCTGTCAGGATTATGACTAGTTGGCAAATATTACGTATCTATTTACATGATAATTTCCGCTAAAACGGTTTTGATGATACAATAAAAGCAGGTACTGTAAATATAGTAAGTGTTACAAGAAATATTAATACTTTGACAATAGGTATTTTTTAAGAGATGATTTAAAGGAAGGGAGTGTAGTCTTTGCTGGGATGGGTGGGGGTAAGTTGTTCCACACCTTCACACCGTGATATTTTATGGAGGTCTGTGGCTGAGAGGAGAGCATGGGGGATGGTCTTAGTAGCTCTGGGAGCCTTAAGTTGTATCTCTGATTATTCCAGAACTGGAAATAATTGTTGTCAAGCAAGTGATTGATAGATTTGTAAACAAAGAGGGCACAGCAGTAGGTATTAATATCCTCGAATTTTAACATTTTCAATTTCGTAAATTGTTCGTTTGTGTGATTTATTTTTCACGTAGGTGATTGTCTGCACAACTCTCTTTTGAGCAGCAACCAGGGATTGTGTTTTTAAAGAGCCAGAGGCCCCCTTAGTGTGTGACAGTGTATCAGGTGTTGGTAAACAAGATCATGATAGATGTCTTTCATTGCTGTAAGAGTGAGTGACTGTCCAGTGTGATACAAGATACCCCACTGTTTATTGCCTTTACTGTGAATGACTTGTATGTGGTTTCTCCAGCTAAGTTTCTCATCAACAATAACTCCGAGGAATTTAGTATTTTGTTCGCGTTTGAGGAGTGTATTACCAAGGTACAGAGGGTCCAAATCTGGGGGTAAGTTTTTCCTTCTGTGAAAGATTGTGTAGTGGTTTTTTTTCGAGGTTTAAGGTCAGTTTATTACATATTACCCAGGTCCTGACTTTAGTCATTTCAGTGTTCATAGTTCTCGTCAAGGAATGGAGGTCTGAGTTGCTGGCATAGTCTGAAAATAAGTTGTATTTTATGAGTGTGCTGGCGTGGACTAGATCATTTATGTACAACAAAAACAGTACTGGGCCGAGAATGGAACCTTGAGGGACGCCATACAAGATAAGCGAGGAGTCAGATTGGTGATTTTTATAGCAGACATACTGCATCCTGTTGGACAGATACGAGGTAAACCAATTGTGGGACAGGCCCCCAACGCCGTAATGTTCAAGCTTTGAAAGGAGGATGGTATGGTCGACAGTATCGAAGGCTTTAGAGAGGTCCAAGAATACACCGACTGTGAACTGACTGTCAGGCGTTTAAGATGTCATTAGTAAAGGATAGCAGAGCACTCTCAGTCGACTTTCTAGCTCTAAATCCAAACTGAGAATCTGGAAGGAAGTTATTGACTTGCAGAAGGAATTTAGTCTACTACATGCTAGCTTCTCCAGTATCTTACTCAAGGCTGGGAGGACTGATATGGGAAGGTAAATCCTGAAAAGACCTTTGTCCCCAGAATTTTTATATGCTGGGTGAACAATACAATACACTATCTACGCCATTTTGGTCGCCAGTTAGATTCGTTCTTAAACTGCCAGTTTGGGGGAACATTTGAGCTAGCCCTTGAGAATCTTGGCCCATGTTGGCGTCAAGAATGACAAAGATGGCGCATTACAATGCAGCTACGGGAAGTGATGACGTGCCCTCAGAGCCCACACCCCATTGGCTCTAAGCGATAACGTAGACTCAGAGGAAACGTCCCTGTGGTTGTTGTATGCGATGACGTCGGGCCAGATGCCACGTCACATTAGTTTTAAGCAATGACGTCGACCAAGAATTCACACCCTATTAATTCTAAGTAATGACGTCAACATAGAACCCATGTTCCAGTGGCTCTAGGTGATGATGTCAACCTAGAGGCCATATCCCAGTGGCTCTATGTGATGCCGTCAACCTAGAGGCCATATCCCAGTGGCTCTAGGTGATGACGTCAACCTAGAGGCCATATCCCAGTGGCTCTAGGTGATGACGTCAACCTAGAGGCCATATCCCAGTGGCTCTAGGTGATGACGTCAACCTAGAAATCACACCTCATTGGCTGTCTCTGATCAATATCGCAATGGGGATGTAAAAACACTCATGCTATTCATTTCTTTTAATTAGCACGTTTCCTGTAAGCTGCTTTTTCCAGGTCTATATATATCCTACCGTAACCCTTCATCTGTGTGGTAAAAAATATAAAGATACGAACACACTTTGATGTAAACTTACAAAGATGCGAACACACACACACACACACACACACACACACACACACACACACACACACACACACACACACATTATCTGTCCCACAAACTTGAGAGGGAAACGAGCACACTCATAATCTTATCAACACACACACACACGCTGTAGCCCCCCTGGTTTGCGTCACAACAAGTTATAACGTGTTGGCCTCAGCGTTCGGTCTTAAACAACAAACTTCTGTCGTTATTATCATCATCATTCGTGTCTTGTTGGACGTGGAGGGATACGAACCCACATAAGTCACTTTCACCGCCCGCCCAGCCATTCTCTAGTCTTTCCTCCGTCGTGTGAGTTAACGTCAGGATAAGTCATAACTCGTTCTGTCTTACGTTCGTCTCGGCATAAGACTTTGGCTCTTATTACAAGGAATCACCTGAAGATTAAGCCTTTCAGTTTATTTTATCTGATGATTAACCAACCTAATGCAGCATCTACCCATAACGTAACCGAACCTACTCTCACAACTTAACCTAACCTAACCTAACCTAACCAAACCAAACCTAACCTAACCAAACCTAACCAAACCAAACCAACCCTAACCTAACCTGACCAAACCTAACCTAACGAAACCTAACCAAACCAACCCTAACCTAACCTAACCTAACCTAACCAAACCAACCCTAACCTAACCTGACCAAACCTAACCTAACCAAACCTAACCAAACCAACCCTAACCTAACCTAACCTAACCAAACCAACCCTAACCTAACCTAACCAAACCAAACCTGACCCTCATATCACTCACCCTCATGTCTCTCACTGTGAGGGGAAGCTCTGGGGTCAAGACAACATCTTAATGAAGTAACAACAAACTTTACTGTGTGTGTGTGTGTGTGTGTGTGTGTGTGTGTGTGTGTGTGTGTGTGTGTGTGTGTGTGTGTCCAGATCTCACTCCCAGAACCTCAAAAGAACGTCTGTTAACATTTACTCTCTAATTAGGGTCACTAGAACTCCACTAACTGAACCACCTAAGCTAAGATAACAAAGATGGAGGCCTTAAGAGATCCTCTGTTATCATTATGTTATCTCTATGTTATCTCTATGGGGGGAAGGGGATGATGGTATACATTAAATAAATCCAACAGGTGTGTGTGTGTGTTAATAACCCCCCCCCCCCCTCCCCGAGTGTATTTTAATGGTGTTTTAATGACCATCAATTAGTGGCGCTGTGATAATAAGCTTTAGTAATAACAACAACCTGGTATTAACATGGAGGGTTACTTTAGTGTTCCCTAGGGGGGGTGGACACACACACACAAACACACACACACACACACACACACACACACACACACACACACACACTATAAGCTGGCCCAATATATCAATGATAATAAACATCAACATCAAAACATCTATATATTCTTACTTTCACTTTTTAATTACGTTTAATAGTGTGATATAAATTGATTTTATAAAGGAAGCCATAAACTGCGCTAGGTTAGGTTAGGTTTGGTTAGGTTAGCATTAGGGTGCGTATTCATCAGGTGATATAATCTGAAGGACCACAAATGATCAGGTGATATAAGCTTGAGTTGTTTTAATATTGACTGTGGCTTGACCTTTTGTACGTCGAGTGTAAGCAGAGGTTGAGTGTCTGTGTTCAGTATTCCGCGCCGCTGTCCTCGATAATGACATCACTGGCTGGCTGGCTGGCTATCTGGTTGACTGGGTGGATGGCTGGATGACTGGCTGGCTGACTCTCGTACACTGAACAACAAGAGACACACACAACCCAATGTTTCCTTTTTTTTCCTCTTCGTTATTATTGGGTCATACTCATGAGTCGTCCACACAGCTTAATTCATCTGATAATTCGTCCTATATAAGAACATAAGAAAATACGGAGTCTACAATAGGCCGGTTGGCCTGTGCATGGCAGCTCCTGTCGAGAGTTACTACCACTCTCTATCATCCATGAATCTATCTAGCCTCCTTTTAAAACTTTCCAGAGTTCCCGCACTTACTACGAAGTTGCTAAGCTTGTTCCACTCGTCCACCACCCCATTTGTGAACCAGTTCCTTCCTATCTCCCTCCTAAACCTAAACTTATTCAACTTAAATCTGTTGCTACGAGTCCTACCCTGCTCGGATATTATAAGAACTTTATCTATATCTCCTTTATTGATTCCTTTCACCCACTTAAATACTTCTATCATATCTCCCCGCACTCTTCGTCTTTCTAGGGAATGCAAGTTCAGTTTTTTTTAACCTATCTTGATATGTAAGGTTTCTAAGTCCCGGAATCATTTTTGTCATTCTTCGCTGCACCGACTCTAGTGATTTGATATCCATTCTTTAATAGGGGCACGAGAACTGAACCACATAATCGAGGTGCGGCCTGACTAGCGCAAGATATAGTTGCAATAAGATCTCTGCACTCTTATTACTTACACTTCTAGATATAAAACCCAATACTCTGTTTGCCTTATTTCGAACATTAACGCACGGTTTTCTAGGCCGTAGATCCGGGCTCACAAGTGCCCCTAAGTCTCTTTCACAAGTCAACTTCTCTAGGTTGATGTTGTTAAGGCTGTATACATTGACAGTATTTGTTCGTCCAATATTAAGTACGCTGCACTTGCTGGTGTTGAATTTCATTTGCCATTTTTCTGGCCACTCCTGCAGTTTATTTAAATCATTCTGTAGTGCATTTGCATCCTGCCCTGAATTAATCTGCCGCTCTATTTTGGTGTCATCCGCAAACTTGCTTATGTCACTGCTGATCCCAGTATCTAGATCGTTTATGTAGATTATGAACAAAAGTGGGCCCAGTACTGACCCCAGGTGAACCCCACTGGTTACACGGCCCCACTCAGATTTAACACCATCTACGCTGACCCTCTGTGTTCTATCGGTGAGCCATGATTTTATCCAATTTAAAACTTTCCCCTCGATACCATGAGCCTTAACTTTTCTCAGAAGCCTCTGATGCAGTACTCTGTCAAATGCTTTGCTAAAGTCTAAGTAAATAACATCGTAATTTTCGAAGACTTTCCTAAAAACGTCAGCAGATTTGTTAGACAAGATTTTCCCTTTGTAAACCCAAGTTAAGAGTTGTAGATTAATTTGCTTTTCTCTAAATGCGATCGGATGCTATTTGCTATAATTGATTCAAGAAATTTCCCCACTACTGACGTCAAAGTAATCGGCCGGTAATTTGACGCTGATGCTTCGTCCAACACAGCTTACTTCACCTCAATATTAACTACACAAACACAAAACTAGACTAACCTCACTCAAATGTGTCTCCAAAATGGCGACGACAATAAACAGAGACTTTAACTAGACGCATCTCAGCCCATCTCCCCCTTCCCTTAACTAGACGCATCTCAGCCCTTCTCCCCCTTCCCTTAACTAGCCGCATCTCAGCCCTTCTCCCCCTTCCCTTAACTCTATGTACAGGCCCAACGTAAATATGACGCCATCTTTTGCCGTCATGTTCAAACCACATCTTAAAGGCGACCAATTACTTAAAAAAAATCCCAGTTAAGGTAAAATAAATATAATCTTACGACATTTTAAGATTACAGAACCGAGATTCAGGTTTTAATATGACCGTAAAGTATTTTGTTTTTAAAGGAGTATTTTGGCCAGGGTATACAGTTGGGATTCACAATGGCGGCGAATTTACTCTGAAACTTGGCATTAAGATTTTAGAATACTTAGACACGTATTTGGGAGAGAGAGAGAGAGAGAGAGAGAGAGAGAGAGAGAGAGAGAGAGAGAGACACTAGTGTGTTTTACCAACAAGAGAGACGAGAGGTCGTAAGAGGAAGGATGTCAGGTATCCTATATTAAGACGAGTGTTCCGGTAGATGGAGTCCTTTGAAGGAATCCCCGGCTGTGGAGGCCCTATATAAGGATAGGAGCCAACTACGTAAACACATGCGCGTCATGGCAGCCACACGTCACCACAACGACAGTAAACAAAGTGTGAAGTCGGATTGATCTTCCCCGAACGCAGCGCTGATAGACGGATTAATTCAGTATAAATCAAAATCGCAGCAAAATCAAAAACAAAAAGAACATCAGTCATGGATTTTTCAGTGGACGCGGATTAAGTCGGATTCATCCACGAACGAAGCGAAAACAATAACAAAGACTCAATTATTCACGAATTCATCCACGAGATAGGAGAGAAATAAAGATTGAGAGATAGTGAGAGAATGAGGGTGAGACAAGAGACACAACACTAGGGAGAGAATGGCCCTCCTAACCAGCCGTAGTTTTATGACGTCACGCCACGAGAGTAAGACTACTTAATAGCCTCATCATGTCCCTTAAGACTCCTCCCTAATACTTCACTTGAATTCTACTTAAGAGATCTAACTTAACACAAGACTATAATCCTCACTTAATAGTTGACTTGAGGTCCCGCCAAGAATACGCCCCCCCCCCCCCACCTTGCTGTTAGTGTTATTGTGGAATATAATAATAATAATAATAATAATAATAATAATAATAATAATATACTGAACCTGAATAATGACAGTACTATATACCTGTTAACCGTACCTATACAGTACTATATACCTGTTAACCGTACCTATACAGTACTATATACCTACACCACCACAGCACCCCACAGTAATATAATTAAATATATACCGTATAATCACTCTCAAATCTCTATACCTATAATACCGTATCTATAATCAATAAAAGACCTTCTGTACCGCATACTTTCATTAATTCTGCCTGATCAACCCCAGCTGAGGCAATGTTATCTCAGAGGTGAACGGAAAATAAAAATCCATATTTCAATTATCTTTCTGTGATAGAGTTTTAATATTTATGGACCATCAATGTGACCGGAACTGTGGAATAATTTAAGAGAGAGATAGAGAAAGAGAAAGCGAGAGAGAGCAAGAGCGAGAGCGAGAGCGAGAGCGAGAGAGAGAGAGAGTAATTACTAGTGACATAGTTTACTCCCCTTTGACCTAATTGAGTCAGGGGTCAGGGGTCACGGGTCTTTCCCCTCGCTTCCCACCCTTTCCCCTCCCTTCTCCATTGTTCCCCTTCCTCCACTGACTTCCCCCTCGCTCCTCTCCCTTTCCCATCCCACCACTCGTTATCCTCCCTTTCCCCTCACTCCCTCGATTTCACCCCTCTACCCTCCCTTTCCTTTCTTTTTCCTCTCCTTCCTTTCCCTTCACCTCCCTCCCTATCCCTTTGTTCCCCTCCCTTTTCTCTTGTTCCCCTCCCTTCCCCTTCCTCCCCTCACTTTCTACTTGCTATTCTGCGTTTCACCTTATTCCTGTCTTCTCTTTCCCTCACACTCATTACTTCCTTCCCTTCCCCTCACTACTCTCTGTTTCCCCTCACTACCCTCTGTTTCCCCTCACTACCCTCTGTTTCCCCTCACTACCCTCCTCCTGTCTGTGGTAGAGAGAGAGAGAGAGAGAGAGAGAGAGAGAGAGAGAGAGAGAGAGAGACTAGGCTCTATATCTCTTACTTTCCTTCCTCTTCGTGATTCAGATCTCGCCACGCCTCTCTGCACGCCCTCCACGCCCGTCTTCATTCTTACACGCCTCTACACGTTCACTACGCCCACCTACACGCCCCCCATGCTCTCCTTCTGTACATTCCTCCATGCTTTTACACGCCTGTCTTTCATATCACCACGCTTCTCTACACGCTTTCCACGCCCATCTACACGCCCTCCATGTCCGTCTACAGACCTTCCACGCCCATGTACATCACTCCACGCCCGTCTACATCCCCCACACCCGTCTACACTCCATCTACGCCCGTCTACACGCCTTCCACGTCCGTCTACACACCCTCCACGCCCCATGGGAGGCAGACAGTGGGTCAATGGTGTTGGTGGCGGTTGGGTGACAGAGACCCCGGGCTGCTGGTGTAGCTGCAGTGTGTGTGTGTGTGTGTGTGTGTGAGTGTGAGTGTGTGCGTGTGTGTGTGTGTGTGTGTGTGTGTGTGTGTGTGTTTTGCTTTGAGGACGATTTATTTCACTGTGTCGATGTCGCTCAATTTGTATGTAAGTTTTATTTGCTGTATTTGTTATGTCCGTTTCCAGTTAAGTATGTATGTATGTATGTATGTATGTATGTATGTATGTATGTAGTTTTCCATGTGTCTTATCCCCACCAGTTAACAATCCATTCACCCAACACAACAACATCTGGTTCTCTAAAAAAAGTCAATTACAAAATACTAACTATATCAGCGGTCTGTATCGAGGACCTCAGTAACATAGCAATTTATTCTTTTTTCTGTAACCATTAAAAAAAAAATAGTGCATCTCAAAAGCCATCATTTGTAACAAGGGAAATATTGAAGAGAGAGTAATTAGCGTATCTGTAATTTGTGACTGTAATTATTAGGGTGTGTCAATTTTGTCAACATGTTAAAAATCAAATTTGGTAGTCAAAATATTGTGCCTCTTTATGTCTAAACTTGAGATTAGCAAACAAAAATGAATTGAAATAACCCTCACCTACATCAATTATACCTTAAAGTTTCAAATATCAGTATTTCAACAAATTAATGAGACTTGATTAGAATTATTCACTTGATATTAACTAATCTCATGTAAGCATATGGATTATGGAGTATTTTATGGTTCTATAGCTTGTGTACAATATGCATGTCAGAACATGAACATGAACAGGCTCTCCGTGTGGGACAGTTTAATTCTTGTTTTGACTTGTACCAAGCGTGAGGATAAGGCGCCTGGCTCACTCTCCTTCTAGATATCATAGACGGTGGTTTGCTCTCATTGCACTTGCACCTACTCTACCAGACGAATTCTACATTTTAATTATTGTAAGTAGGGCATATTGATTGTCGCAGTTACTTATATCATTGTATAAAACATTATGTTCTAAGAAATTATTATGTTATTTCTGTTACAGCATTTTTGATAAACAAATTGATATTTTTTGAAACAACAATTGAATTATGAAACATTGAAATATTTTTCTATTTGTCAGATAGTGTGAAGATGTCAAAATTGAAGACAAGAAGTCAGTTGTCAACCCACTTGAGCCTGCTAGTTGGTAAAGGGAAGGAGCTTCCTGTATCAGAACTTCCAACAGTGAGAGACATGCAAAGATTAGGGTTACTCCTTTGAGAAAAAAATGCAAAGAACAGAAGGAACTATACAGATAAAGAACTCATAAATGACATGATAGTCCCTCTTCTGCATCAATGGACAAAAGCTAATGCACTATTCAAACCACCTGTGATTAATCAGTGTCGAACTATTGAGCTAAAACTAACGAAATTATGGCACAAAGCAGTTGAAACATCACTTGGTAAAGGAAACTTGGCCAGGAAAAATGAATTTCTGCACACACTTGATACTCTGTTTGACATTTTGACCTGCAAGTGCTCCATACAATTATGTTCTGAATCCAACTGTTCTCACTCAGGTAAGAGAGAAAATAATTCCCACATTGATTGTGGTTGTCCTCGTGAAAAGAAGATCCCTGTTTTAGAGCTTGAATTTATAAAGGCACAGAGGACAAAGGCAGAAGGCCAAGGAAGTATGCAAATGGGTTCAATAGATTATTCAGAAACAAAGAAGCAGATTGCTAATGCCAAGAAGAGAGAACAAATCCGAGAGAGGGAACAAAAGAAGAAAATGAAGAGTGAAGAAGCCATCCAAAGAGAGGAAGAGCTGTGTCAAGATGTTTATCACTTCTTTGATAGTTCTTCTGATGAACAGGAAGCAACATCAGATGATAGTTCCAAAGAGCCATCTGAACCTTTACCAAAGAAAATGAAATACAACACAAGAAATATTTCAAACATTGCTTTAGCTAGTATTCGCCACCATGCTGGACTTCGTGAGGCTGCAGAAATTGCAACTGCCGCTTGGATAGATGCAGGCCTCATCAGCCGAGAGGATGTATCTTTGGTGATAGATCATAATAAAATTAGAAGAGCACAAGAAAAAATAATGAAGGAAATATCTGATCAGCATGAAAAAGATTTAAGCGAGGGAGGGCTCTCCTGTCTTTTGTTTGATGGAAGAATAGATGACACAAAAGTTTTGCTAGAAGTAGAGGGAGTGAACAGAAAGTTTCCAGGTCTCATCAAAGAAGAACACTACTCTGTCTGTTCTGAGCCTGGTGGTCGGTTTTTGTTTCACTTTGCTCCCGAAACTGAAGTAGAAGGGAAGAAACATGCAGAGGTCATTGCTGATCATATTTTATGTTGGGTTCAGGAGAGAGGACTTGGCAGTTCACTGCAGGCTGTTGGTGGAGATTCAACTGCAGTGAACACCGGATGGCAGGGGGGTGTAATGACGCATTTAGAGAAAAAACTAGGAAGAAGACTTGTTTGGATTGTATGTGATTTACATACAGGCGAGCTACCTCTTCGTCATCTCATCCAGGAACTTGATGGTCCTACAAAGAGCAACAACAAGTGGTCAGGTCCCCTTGGCATCATGCTGGATGAAGCAACACAACTAGAAATAAATACAACCTTTCCAAAGGTCGAAGTTGGCCCTCCCCTTCCGGCGTTGTCTGAAGGAGTCATCAAAGATCTCAGCACAGATCAATCCTATGCTTATCGTATTGCCCAAGCAATAAGATCAGGAGAAGTGCCTCAGTCATTGGCTCTCTTGGAGATTGGACCTGTCAGTCACAGCCGTTGGTTAACTACAGCTCTTCGTTTCTGCAGGATTTGGATTTCCAAACACGAATTGAAGGGCAAAGTGCTGAAGAATTTGAGGTTAATTGTTGAATTTATTATTGGAGTTTATCTTCCCCAGTGGTTTAGTGTGAAACTTAATCCTATGTGGGTGGATGGGCCCAATCACCTTTTGTTTCAATTGCAGCTAGTAAGAACACAGAGGAAGGTAGTGAGGGACATCGTGTTACCTGTGGCAAGAAGGTCCGCTTGGTATGCTCGATCAGAAGCAGTTTTGCAAGCAATGCTTTGCAGTCAATGTACCAATCTCCGAACCGAGGCTGTAGAAGTCATTCTAAAGATTAGAGGAACGCTAATAGATGACGACCAGTTGGGAGACTGTTCGTTTCATTCAAGAAAAGTTCCCCCCAATAAACGTCAATGCCACCAAATTGTCAGAATTGGTTGACTTGAGTTTGGAAGTCTTAGAGCCACCATTGACAACAAGTCTAACTAGCCAAGAATTGAGAAACCTTAAAGAGACTCCAATGCAGGTGCCGAAGTGGCCTTCCCACACTCAAAGTGTGGAGAGATGTGTGAAAATGGTCACAGAAGCAGCGGGCCATGTTTACAGCCACGAGAGGCGAGAAGGTTACATCAAAGCACAAATAGCAAGCAGACTACTGATGACAAGAAACCAAAGCAAAGAGAGTATGAAGGCATTGGTTACTTTCAAATAGACTACGGATAATAAAATATAATAATTTGAAACTTGAAACAGTAACATGTGTGCAAACGCTGGTTATGTTATAAATTCACAAATATGTACATTTAAAAATCCATTTGATGTAGGTAGGACTTATCATAAAAAAAAATTTATGCCAGAATATTGTTTTGCATGCTTAAAGACTACAATAAATTGCTACCAAATTACTCGATTTTCAATTTAGCCAGTTCACCCCCTAAATTGACACACCCTAATGCACTAGGACTACACAAACGCCGCTCTCCGGGCTGCTCATTCTTTAGGCCACGGTAGGACGCCACCCTCCGGGAGGCTCCACATTGTCTCACTATTCAGTTCCTAAAACTTCTTCCATCAATAGTTCATTAACGGTGTATGTAAGTTCCACCATGTTTTTCACTACAACGGTACTGCAAAGTATAATTGTTTTAGCATTAAACTGTTATTATTTTATTGTCTAATCGTCACTACATATAACACCACCCATCATCATTACATATAACACCATCCATCATCACTACATATAACACCATCCATCATCACTACATATAACACCACCCATCATCACTACATATAATACCATCCATCATCACTACATATAACACCATCCATCATCACTACATATAACACCATCCATCATCACTACATATAACACCATCCATCATCACTACATATAAACCATCCATCATCACTACATATAACACCATCCATCATCACTACATATAACACCATCCATCATCACTACATATAACACCATCCATCATCACTACATATAACACCATCCATCATCACTACATATAACATCATCCATCATCACTACATATAACACCATCCATCATCACTACATATAACACCATCCATCATCACTACATATAACACCACCCATCATCCATCATCACTACATATAACACCATCCATCATCACTACATATAACACCACCCATCATCACTACATATAACATCATCCATCATCACTACATATAACACCATCCATCATCACTACATATAACACCATCCATCATCACTACATATAACATCATCCATCATCACTACATATAACACCATCCATCATCACTACATATAACACCATCCATCATCACTACATATAACACCATCCATCATCACTACATATAACACCATCCATCATCACTACATATAACACCATCCATCATCACTACATATAACATCATCCATCATCACTACATATAACACCATCCATCATCACTACATATAACACCATCCATCATCACTACATATAACACCATCCATCATCACTACATATAACACCATCCATCATCACTACATATAACACCATCCATCATCACTACATATAACATCATCCATCATCACTACATATAACACCATCCATCATCACTACATATAACACCATCCATCATCACTACATATAACACCATCCATCATCACTACATATAACACCATCCATCATCACTACATATAACATCATCCATCATCACTACATATAACACCATCCATCATCACTACATATAACACCATCCATCATCACTACATATAACACCATCCATCATCACTACATATAACACCATCCATCATTACTACAGGTCGGTAAAGTAGTTTCCGAGATCCTCGTGAGAACACACAAACAAACAGACGGACTTCCTTGTTTTATATAGATAGATGAAGATTAGACACCTTAGCTTATATCACCTGAAGATTAGACACCTTAGCTTATATCACCTGAAGATTAGACACCTTAGCTTATATCACCTGAAGATTAGACACCTTAGCTTATATCACCTGAAGATTAGACACCTTAGCTTATACCACCTGAAGATTAGACACCTTAGCTTATACCACCTGAAGATTAGACACCTTAGCTTATACCACCTGAAGATTAGACACCTTAGCTTACATCACCTGAAGATTAGACACCCTAGCTTATACCACCTCAAGATGAACCAGAGTCACACCTGCCGGGAGTAGCAACAGCCTGTTGATTCGGGGAGAATCATGTGTGCAGGTGAGGAGGAGACTGTGAACTTTGTGTGGGAGAGACGGTAGGAGGACGGTAGGGGCGGACGGTAGCGGCTACTGACCGTCAGGCGGGTGTTCACGTCACCAATTAGCGGCGGTGATGGTCAGCCTCGGCCACCACCTACCGCGCCCCTGAGGCCTCTCTCCCTTCCTCCCTTCTTCTCTCCCTCCCACCACTCCTCCTTCCACACCTTTATCCCCCTCTCTCTACTCCACTTCTCTCTTCCTCTACTCCTCCCTCCTCTTTTGGAGCCTCTCCCTCACTCCTCTCACACATGCCGCACTCTTGGGACTCTTCTCTTCCTCATTCCTTTTTTATCCTCTCATCTTCCGCCCTTCCTTCCTTCCTTCCTTCCTTCCTTCCTTCCTTTTCCTTATACGACCTTCCCTCCCTCCTTCCCACCCTCCCTCCTCTCTCCTCACCCTCCCTCCTTCCCTCCCTCCCTCCTGCCCTCCTTCCCTCCCTCCCTCCCTCCTTCCCTCCCTCCCACCCCTCCCTTAATATAGTTAGAGTGAGGGTGATGGGCAGTGCAGTGGGTATGGTAGAGATGGAGTGGAAAAAATGAGTAGTGGGGAGGGTAAGACGGGGAAGGGGGAAGGGGTGGGGATGAGCACGGATCAAGATGGCGTAAGAAGCAACTAAGGTGAAGGAGGTGTGAAGGACGTCAAAGAGTCAAATGAGAGAGAGAGAGAGAGAGAGAGAGAGAGAGAGAGAGAGAGAGATGCTAGGTACGTGGGCAGGTAATTGGTACGAGTGAAAAGGGAGGTAACTGTGGTGGTGGTGGTGGTAGTAGAGAGAAGAAAAGAATTAAATTTAGGTACAGCTAGTTCATTGTGTATCCCATATCCATCCTGTGAGCTATATAGTGTGAAAGGATTACAGAGCAGAGGTCACAAAGGCTCTTTTATCGGATCCCTGTGTCGGGTTATTGTGGTAGTGAATATGACAGGTGTGTGAGGGGGAGGAGGTACAGTCTCAGGGTATCATCTGTTTTATCATCAACATTATAGTATTTTGTTATTTTACTCCGGGTATTGTTTGGCCCTGTCCCTCATATGTTGGCTTTATGCAGTATTGTGCATCACTGTTTTAGGAGCACAGTGGTGGGAGGTAGTGATGGTAGTGTGGTGGTGGTGATGGTAGTGATAGTAGTGGTGGTAGTAGTAGTAGTAGTAGAGGTAATAGTCAGTAATATTAGTTATTTAATGGAAGGGGAGAGGAGTGAGGGGGCTGGTTTGGGTAGGTTAATGGGAAAGGGAGGGGTGGAGAAGGGGGAACTGGCTGGCTTGTTATGGGGGTAAGGTGGTGGGTGGGGGGGTGGCACTAGCTGGTCGATGCTAACTTCATCACTGAGATAGGGTATCGGCACCTGCCACCCACACTGTATAAAAAAAAAATCCCCCCAAAATAAGACCATAACTCAACTTATTGACACAACCTTTAAAGAAACACTCGTCCATATTCACAAACTCTCCCTCAAGCGGACGATATTAATGAAACAGATTTATCATTATCGTAATTAAGTCTTTTGGGTATTAACTTAGGCCTCTGGTATCTTTAAAATCATCGCCAGCGTGAGCAATCAGTTGTGCCTGGCGATACGGACGGTGCTGGAAGCTTCGCTGGATGGGATTTTTTTTTGTTCATTCGGTCTCCCCCCCCCCCCCATATTGGTCTCCCCCCCCCCATAGTGGTCTGTGTTTGTTTGATGGCCGGCGCTGTTGAGCTACAAAAGGCTTTTGCGTACGCCACACACACACACACACACACACACACACGCACACACACACACACACACACACACACACACACTCTCTCTCTCATACACACAGTTGTGAATAAGTCACCCACTATGTATAGAACTAAATAAACAATGTATTTGAAATAATCTAACATTCAATGCCACACTAGCTGACCACTGCTGTGTAATCCTTTTGCGCTACGGCCCACAGGATGAGTATGGGGTGTACAATAAACTAGCCGCTGTACGAGTCCCCCCCCCCCCCAAAAAAAAAAAAATAAAAAAAATAATCAGGTAACGTCCCCCAGATAGTGTTTCCCAGGTAACGACCCCCAGATACCGACCTCCTCCCGGCAGCAGGTGGGCTGCTATTCCCATCCATTTGTCGTAGTGCTTCCGGCTGAGGGCGGCGACAATGATAAGTCTGTTTACTGTGTTCTGGGAGTTGCACCCTGGTTCCGATCCCTGGTCGTTTCAGCCCCGAGGATTTAGAGCCCCAAATATTTCAACCAGTGGCGCGCTCATCAAGGGGGGGGGGGGGGGTATAGTACTCGTCCCAGGACACTCCAGGGGGGAGGGGTAATTTGACAGCTGACTCATGTCTGTTTCTCTCTCCATCCGTCCGTCCGTCCGTCCGTCCATGGTGCTTCTGTGTTTATCCAATAACTTTACCACACGTGATCAGGTTGGAGCCATATTTGCCAGGAAACAATATATCCGTCAGCTCGTGGACCAGGTCACGCTTCAGCGAATTCCGATCATATATGACAGTGTTATAGCCCTTTGATCACCAACACACACACACACACACACACACACATGGCTCCAGCTTATGTGTTTACCGTTGTGGATCACTTTATTTAACACCTTTATTTCTCTACCTGTGTCTGTGATAATGATGGTATAATAATAATAATAATAATAATAATAATAATAACAAAACTAACAATAACAGTAATAATACGTGTTAACAAATTACAGTGTGATAATTTGATAGTAATGTATATAGTTAGTTGAACAGTCAGGGTCAGGAAGGGTCAGCAAACAAGAGTTAAACCACGATATAAAAGGTAATGTCTCTATATACTTGTTCGAGACGTGATTCATAGCTTAATGGGGACACGTGACGATAAGCCCCCCTCCCCTCCCCTCCCCTTCAGCTTGTTACATCTGATGGTCAAACACAATACTGCTCCTTCTGGCGGGGGGGGGGGGGGGGGGTTAGGTTAGGTTAGGTTAGGTTAGGTTAGATTCTATTACGTTTGGTTAGGTTAGATTATGGTTAGGTTAGTATTACGTTATGTTATATTTTGTCATGTATGGTTAGGTTAGGTTATAGCTTAGATCAGGTTTGGTTAGGTTAGGTTAGGTTATAGCTTAGATCAGGTTTGGTTAGGTTAACGTTAGGATGTTTCGTCATCAGGTGAAGTCAGCTCGGGTGTCTATTCTTAAGGTGGTCCGTGAATAATGATGCTCTCCCTCACAACACTCACGACCACTGACCACTTCCTGTTGGGTCCAGATAATATTTTCCCTGGCCAAGTTCACCTCACAGCCACCCACCCGCTGCCTGACACCTGATGGGAGATATCGTACTGCTCCTTATGTCATCATCAGTTATGTGCTTTGTTTGGTAGTCAGTGTACGTACATGACTGTGTGTGTGTGTGTGACCTTAGAGTTTACGTTTCTGTGTACATGCTTCTTATGTGTGTAAGTCTGTTGACGTAGAGTGCTCATGTGTAAGTTTCTGCATCTGTGTGTGTGTGTGTGTGTGTGTACATACGTAATGGTAGCAATAAATAAACCACACCCCACCAACCACCAGTAAGACGCACCTCATAAATCAACACTGTAAATGATGAGCTATAACAAGGCGACTCCGCTGTCAAACTGTAATGTCGACTTAATGAATTATTCTCAAGCTTAAATCCTCAAAGTTTCCAACCAACTACAAACTCATTATGAGCTGGAAACAACCCCCGCCCAAACTTCCACTTGGGGAGGGGGTGGAGAGGGCAGGGTGGGGTGTATCTTGGCAGGGAGACAGCACATTCTTGTGGGAATATTAATACAGTAATAATAATAATGACAATAATAATAACAACAACAATAATAATAAGCATATAATAATAATAATAATAAACAGCTGTAGAGGTCGACATAAGTATCCAGGTGGTGGCAATAATGTTACCAGAAATATGTCGTGACAACTTTAGTCTTGTAATGTGTTTTGTTTACCTTGTCCAGCTGATCGATCTCTATTACCGTACTAACTCTTATTATTGTTGTTGTTTTATTGTTATTACCATTTATTATTATTATTATTATTATTATTATTATTTTGTTATTATTATTACCTTTTGTTATGTTATTATTGTTAACATTTATTGTATGTTATTATTAGTATTATTGTGGGGTTGTTTTTTAGTCTCCTAGGAGGGGTTGTGTAGATAAAGTGATCATTCGTGTAAGACAGTTGGGGTGTGTAAACTCTCTCTCTCTCTCTCTCTCTCTCTCTCTCTCTCTCTCTCTCTCTCAACTGTGTATAGTCAGGGTTGATTGACCTTGAGGAGGAAGTAGGGTGGTGAGGGGTGGAGTGGGTGGTGTCGTTGGTAACACTTGAGAGGAGGCCTATCA
The DNA here is from genome assembly GCA_958450375.1 of Homarus gammarus. Taxonomy (NCBI): domain Eukaryota; kingdom Metazoa; phylum Arthropoda; class Malacostraca; order Decapoda; family Nephropidae; genus Homarus; species Homarus gammarus. The sequence continues at coordinate 6,383 of CAUDMG010002724.1, read as the reverse complement.
ACTATAGCCGCCGCTGGCAACACTGTGTCCGGTCGTAGATTGTCAGCGTCAAAACTATGGGAACCCCCCCCCTTCCCCCCTTCCCCCCCTTCCTCCATCCCTTCCTTTCCCCCTTCCCCCACCCTTCCTCTTCCCTCCTTTGTCCCTCAATTCTTCCCCATTACCATCTCTTCATCCTTTCCCTTTTCCCCCTCTTTTCCCCTTCCTCTTCCTTCCATCTCCCCTCTTCCCCTTTCCTCCCCTACCCGTTTTTTCCCTCTATTCTTTTCAATTACCCCTTCTTCCCCTTCCCCCCTCTTCACCCCCTCCTCTCCTCCCCTCTTCACCCCCTCTCCCCTCTTCACCCCCTCTCATCCCCTCTCCTCTTCACCCCCTCTCCCCTCTTTGCTCTTTCTCCTCCCCTTCACCCCCTCCCCCTCTTCACTCCCTCTCCCCTCTTCACCCCCTCTCCTCCCCTTCATCCCCTCTCCTCTTCACCCCCTCTCCCATCTTTACTCTTTCTCCTCCCCTTCACCCCCTCCCCCTCTTCACCCCCTCTCCCCTCTCATCTCCTCTCCTCTTCACCCCCTCTCCCATCTTTACTCTTTCTCCTCCCCCTCTCCCCTCTTCACCCCCTCTCCTCCCCTTCATCTCCTCTCCTCTTCACCCCCTCTCCCATCTTTACTCTTTCTCCTCCCCTTCACCCCCTCTCCTCTCTTTACCCCCTCTCCTCTTCGCCCCCTCCTCCCCTCTCCTCCACCCAAGAATAGCGTCTTGGCGTCCATGACGTCACAACCGAACAAACTATGATGATATATCGTCAAGGGGGTGATTGTTCCTTTTCCTCTCCTCTCCTCTCCTCTCCTCTCCTCTCCCCTCCCCTTCCCTCTTCTCCTCCTTCCTGTCCCTCCACCCATTCTCTTCTTCCTTTTTTATTCTTCTCACTCTCCCTTCCCCTTTCCGTCTGTCTCTCTTATTTCATTTATTTTCCCCCTCTCTCTCTCGCTCTGTCAAGAAAAAGCTTCGGTTTATTTTTGTTACACACACACACACACACACACACTCACTCACTCACTCACACACACACACACACACACACACACACACACACTCACTCACTCACTCACACACACACACACACACACACACACACACACTCACTCACTCACTCACTCACTCACTCACACACACACTCACTCACTCACTCACTCACTCACTCACACACACACACACACACACACACACACACTCACTCACTCACTCACACACACACACACACACACTCACTCACTCACTCACTCACTCACTCACACACACACACACACACACACACACACACACACACACACATGTCTTATTTTTGTTCACTGATAGAATAGTAAACATCTAAAAGAGAGAAACAGTCTAGATACGACTCTGAAATTTTACCCGTGTTTTGTTTCTGAACTTGTTTGAAATATTACATAAATTTGTACAGTGTAATGCAGGCCTTAGATACTCAAAGATTCGTAAGTTAATTTTTTTTACCCTATCTGGTGTTGTGAGAAAGTATCTAACTGACTCACTTAAGTTACGACACAAATATGGGGGGTCAAAATAGTGTCGGAACTGTTCTGAGACTGTCGTAAATGGACCACTTAATGTCTCTCTCTCACCTACCTACCTACTACTTTTTAAATCCTACCCTCCACTTCCACAACTCTCATCCCCTTTCCTAACCTCCACTTTCTCCTCATTGACCCCCCTTTCTTCTCACCTTCCCCTCTCTCTCCCGGCCTTCCCTACCTCTGACCTCCCCTCCCCTTCCTGATCTCCTTTCCCCTTCCTGACCTCTCCTACTCCTGACCTCCCCTCCCCTTCTGACCTCCCCTCCCCTGACCCACCTTCTAATGCACCTTAAGTGAGTTTACCTTTTCCGGGTCCATCCGTGGTCGACCTCAGTCATCAAGGATTCCTTTTTGAGATGCTGCTGCCACGCCCGTCTGATGGATTTTTTTTTTGTAGAAAAAGGAGGGGTGAAAGATGATTAGAGGTGGGGGAAGGAAGTTATAGTTCAGAAATTGAAGAAATTTAGGAGGAGGTAAGAGAGGGCGGGCTGACCGCCTACCTAAGCTAATGGTGTGTTAGGGTTGTGTCATGGGTTAGTTATTGTCGAAGGTACAGGCACTAGACATCCTACCCTGTCCCATATATGGGTGTTTTAAGGGCCTTATTACATATTCCGCCGACCCTACTGGCGGATGCTGGTCTAGGGAGGCTGTCTATTGCCTGGCCGTATAGATCGGGGGTGGTAATGGACCTTTTGAGATTTGGTAACTTTTGAGAACCATGTATGGCTGTTGTCGTTATGTGGCGGGAGTCTTTGAAGGAGTCCTTGCTCTGATCGTTCTATCTTTTGCCAGACTCTGCTGGCCAGGGTGTGCAGCTGCTGGTTGATGGGTTTTATTCTCAGGTCTCTATGTATCTCGGCTGTGGTTCTGGTGAAGGGGTATCTTTTACCTGTGACGAATCTTAGGTCTTCATTTTGGACCACCTGTAATTTTAATATTTGAGTGGTGCTCATAGTATGAAGAGGTACTGCTGGGTAAGTTAATATCGGTGTGATAAATGATGTCACCAGGCGGAGTTTTATTTTCTCAGGAAGCGCTTTAAAGCGGTATAGCTTCCTCAGCTCTCTTCTTGCCTTTTCCTTCCTGGTGTGGACATGATGGGAGTAACCTGTCGTGGATATATGCAGGCCCAGGAGGGTGCCTCTGCTTTTGTATTCTATCTGGGCATTATTGGTTACTAATGGATGGGTTTTCCTTCCGCATAAGGGTATCACTGTGAATTTCGGGAGACTGGTTTGGATTTTCCATTGTATTTCGTAATTATTTACCCTCTCTAATTCCCGCCTGGTGTTGTCGACCTGTAACGCTCGCGATTTTCCTTGATGTGTTGTTATTTGAGTGATGTCATCTGCATACATAATATCTTCGTTACCTATTCTAGTGGGAGGCGGGGTGTCACTTGTGTAGATAATATATAGGGTGGGGGAGAGGACGCTGCCCTGAGGGACTCCGCTCATGAGTGGGAAGGTCTCTCCTGTGTGTTGTCCTGCCCTCAGTCTGGCATTTCTGCCGTCAAGAAAGTTGCAAAGCAGCTTTTCAATGTTGGTGGGAAGTCCGGGTTGAAGGATCTTATATTTTAGACCGTCATGCCAGACTTTGTCAAATGCCTTCGCTACATCCCGGAGAGTTAGATTACATTGTCTACCACTCGCCGCGGCTCTGGCTATGTTTTCGCATGCCAGGGCTATCGCTGTTGTGGTGGACTTCCCTTTCCTGAACCCGTATTGTCTGCAGTTGACTCTGTTGGTTGTTTCCAGGTGATTTTTTAGGCGGTTATTGGGGATTTTTTTCTAGGATTTTTCCAGGCACTTCGAGGAGGGAGATCGGGCTGTAGTTTAGTGGGACCGCGGGGTTCTCTCCTTGGTGTTAGGGTAATAATGGCCTCTTTGAATTTAGTTGGGAAGTAACCCTAGGCCAGGCAAGCGTTCATTGTGGTTCTCAGTCACTCCATGGCCGGGTTGTTTATGTGTCTGAGGATCTCCTTGGTGATGCCTGAATAGCCAGGGGCTTTATTTTTGGTATTGGAGATGGCTGTGTTGAGTTCTTCCGAGGTGATTGGTTTGGGCAGTGGGCTGTCCACTCTCAGATCCTCCCATATGATTTCAGGGGAAGGCTGAGTGCGGTGTGTCTGGCCCGGAGTTCATCAAGGACGAGCTCCTCGTGGGTACCATCAAATCCCCTGTTCTCTTCATTTGTGATTCGGAAGATGTTCCTCCATATGTCCCTGAATATTGGTTCTTTGTCTTGGTCGTCATATATTTTACTTCCTGCGTGGTCAGTTATATATGATGACTCGTTACGGCTGCACCTATTTCGGTCCATTTCTGTACCTGAGGGTGGGGTGGTGGCGGGTGGGGAGGGGTGGTGGTGGGGTAGGGAGGGATGGAGAGGATGGGGTAGGGAGGAGGGTAGGGTGGAAGATGGGAGTTTAGAAAGGCGTACAGGTGGTTAGGGTGGGGTGAAAGAATATGGGGAGGGAGAGGGGAGAGGTTGATGGGGTGGGGGAGATTAGTATGGTATACAGGTGGTTTGGATGGGGTGAAAGATGGGGAGGGGAGGAAGGAGATGGAGGAGGGCGGAGGGAGAGGCGAGAAGTAGGTGTGGAGGGGGATGGGGTGGGGAGTTATGGGGAGAAGGTGCTTGGGCGTTGGAGAGGAGGTATGGGGAGGTAATTACAGTGGCGGTATGATGTGGGTCTCCGAGGGAACTAGTGAGTAATTGAAGACCGCCTCACCCGCCCTCCCTCCAAGGTCCTGCCTCACTGAAGATGGTTCGTCGTCTATTACCTTCAGGCTCTCCCGCTTCTGCTTCTGCTTCCTACTGCTGGTTCTGCTGTGTGTTAGTAACGTGGTGGTGGAGGTGGATTGAAGTGGGTGGCTCATGGTGGTGGTGGGTGGTGGTGGGCGTGGTTGGTGGTGTAGGTAGGTGGTGGGTGTGGTGTAGGTGGGTGGTGGGCGTGGATGGTGAAGGTGGATGGAAGTGGGTGGCTCATGGTGGAGGTGGATGGTGGTGGGCGTGGGTGGTGGTGGTGTAGGTGGGTGGTGGGCGTGGATGGTGATGGTGTAGGTGGGTGGTGGGCGTGGATGGTGGAGGTGGATGGAAGTGGGTGGCTCATGGTGGAGGTGGATGGTGGTGGGCGTGGGTGGTGGTGGTGTAGGTTGGTGGTGGGCGTGGATGGTGATGGTGTAGGTGGGTGGTGGGCGTGGATGGTGATGGTGTAGGTGGGTGGTAGTGATGGTGTAGGTGGTTCTTGACAATGGTGGTGCACGAGGGGAGGGAGGGGGTTGATGTGGAAATTGGTTGGTGGTAGTTGGTGGTGGTGGGGGAGGAGGCGTCTGCATGTGATGGTGATGGTGTTTATAGTGAGTGATGATTGGTTGGTTAGGGCGGCGGCGAAGTTGTCTCTTTACATAAATACTCACTATCACCAACGACATTTAGATTAACAGAAATAACACCACCAGAAACAACACCACCAGCAACAACACCACCAGCAACAACATCAGTAACACCACCACCAGCAACAACACCAGTAACACCACCACCAGTAGCCGCGTCAGGAGCATGAACGGCAGCAGCTGTGACGGTCCTTGGTCGTTCCGCAGCCACGCCAAGGCCACACTTGCGTTAAATCATGCTGCGGGAGTTGGCTGCGATGCTCACTTGTCTCCTTCTTTTGTTTACCTCCGTTTTCACGTCCGTTCTCAGGGGAAACTTAAAACAAAACAAAAAACACCCAGAACAAATAACCCCCCTCCCCCCCACCCGACACCCACCCCCCACACGTGTGATTTAGTCTCGAGGATGTGTTGATTTTTATGCTGAGGACTCACTCAAGTTAAAACTCAAGCGTTAGGTCGTGATTACTTGAGTGTCACAGCTGTAGGCGGTCCAGGAAGGGCGGCGCCAGATGGTTTCATTGAGGGAATATCTCTCTCTCTCTCTCTCTCTCTCTCTCTCTCTCTCTCGGGGTCTTGTCGTCTGCTTGATGGTGGTGGTTGTGTTAGGCTTGTGAGGAGTCGCTGTGGGCTGCCTCCCCGGGGTACACCACTCACAGATGATGAGAGAGAGAGAGAGAGAGAGAGAGATGCGATATAGATACAAATCACACAAACGAAAAATTTGCTATATTGAAAATGTTAAAATTCGAAGATATTAACACCTACTGCTGTGCCCTCTTTGTTTACAAATCTATCAATCACTTGCTTGACAATAATTATTTCCAGTTCCGGAATAATCAGAGATACAACTTAAGGCACCCAGAGCTACTAAGACCACCCCCCATGTGCTCCTCTCAGTCCCAGACCTCCATAAAATATCACGGTGTGAAGGTGTGGAACAACTTACCCCCAACCATCCCAGCAAAGACTTCACTCCCTTCCTTTAAATCATCTCTTAAAAAATACCTATTGTCAAAGTATTAATATTTCTTGTAACACTTACTATATTTACAGTACCTGCTTTTATTGTACCATCAAAACCGTTTTATCGGAAATTATACTTATGTTTTTCAATTCCACTGTAATTTATGTATATAAAAAATAATAATAATAATAATAAAAATAAAATAAAAAATATTGAAATGTTAACCGCGGTAACACTATGAGATGTTCTTATTACCACCAGGCTATTGTACTACTACAGATGATACTAAATGTTACAAAATACTTCCTTGAGATAAATGTACAGTATATGTCAGGTGCCTACAAGAGAGCTCAGGTTCTCAACTGGCCCAGTCATGTTAATATTGGTAGTATTATCCACTCTGTATCTGTGTTCTTCTGGCTAAATAAA
>CAUDMG010002723.1:0-17644 GCA_958450375.1 Homarus gammarus | reverse complement strand
GCATCAGGCAGACATGCTTACTAGGGTGTGTCATAGGAGGGAAGATCAGCTAAAACTAATAGCCCCTCACTGTTTTGGTAGATTTTAGTGTATATAAACAGAAAATAATTTCAGTTTCAATATTTTGCAACCTTTTGCTAGGTAAATTTTAGCGTGAAATTTATCGAAAATCTAACGTACAGCTGCATTAGTGCATTACAATTAAATAATGAACATTGCTTTCTGACTTCATTCTTTAACAACCGAACTAACAATATTTTTTTCTGTTTCAGATTCTGATGCATTTATAAGTTGATAATATTTGCGATGGCTGCTTGTGTCAGGACGAGGAACCAAAAATCCAGCTATCTCAGTCACTATCTTGGGTCTGGGAGAGAGCTCCTGAAGTCGGAGTTGCCTACATTGAGAGATGCTTTGAGATACGGTGTTTTAATCAGGCAAATCAGTGAAAAGAACCAAAGAACTTACACAAACAAAGACATTGCCAGTGATATGACCAAAGCTGTCTTGGCACAGTACACTCTGGCTAACGCTCAGTTCAAGCCTCCAGTCATAACAAGTCAGAAGAAGATTAGTGAGAGACTGCTAGCCAGTTGGGAAAAGGCAAGAGATATCTCTCTTGGGAGAGGAAAACTTGCAGTTAAGGACAGCTTTGCCAAGCAACTGGACCAGTTATTTGACATAATTACTTGCAAGTGCCCAATTGTTCTCTGTCCTGAGTTTGGATGCGATCGTGACTGTAAATCCGAGGCCCACATCTCCTGTATTTGCAAGCGTGAACTGAAGATTCCTGTGATCGAACTGGCATTTGTCAAAGCACAGAGAGAGAAGACTGGCAGTATAGGGGCTCTCATGATTTCTAGCCAAGATATTCCGGAGTCCAAGAGACAGGAGGCTGCCACAGAGAGACAGAAGAGGAGAAGAGTTGCCGAGGAAAAGAGACTTGAGAAGGCCCAGGGTGAGGTAAAAAAGGCCGATGATTGGAGTCAAGCTGATTCAGAGTTTAATGACTTCCCCATGGCTGATCCGAGTGCTGACCAGGAGAATGGTGACTTTGTCCCTAACCCAGAAAATAATGATCCCAAACCTTCCAGGCATAACATTCGAAATAGGAAAGATATCCCGAGCATAGCTCTGGCCAGCATGCAACACCACACTGGTCTCAGAGAAACTACAGAGATAGCAACAGCTGCCTGGATTGACGGTGGTTTGATAACACCTGATGATGTTCACCTGGTGATAGATCGTAACAAAGTAAGGAGAGCTCAGGAGAAACTTGTCAGTAACCTAGAAGAGGAGTTTGATTAGGGGATAAGAGAAAATGGAATCAATTGTTTGTTCTTTGTTGGGAGAAGGGATGACACTAAAGTGTTCATGAAAGTTGGAGATTCTGACAAGTTGTTCCCTGCCATGGTGAAGGGGGAACACTACTCCTGCTGCAGTGAACCAGGAGGGAAGTATTTGTGGCATTTCACTCCAGAGAAAGATGACATCAGGAAACCAGCTGAGATAGTGGCAGATAACAGTGTGAACTGGCTCAGAGAGGAACGTAGACCAGACCCTGCAGGCCATTGGAGGGGACAGCACCAACACGAACATAGGGTGGCAAGGGGGGGTCATACAGTGGATAGAGCGGAAGATTGGGAGGAAGCTGGTCTGGATTGTTTGTGACCTCCACACCAACGAGTTGCCACTCAGACATCTGATCCAGGAGCTGGATGGCAAGACTCTTTCAAACAACAGATGGTCTGGTCCTCTTGGCAAGATGCTGGACTCTGCCACTGAGTTAGAAATAAATCCGAGCTTTGAAAAAATCACAGTTGGCCCTCCACTCGTTGAGCTTGCACATAATGTCATTGACGACCTGAGTACTGACCAGTACTATGGTTACATGATTTGCAGTGCCATCAAAACTGGGGTCATGCCTGATAGACTTGCTTACCTGCAGATAGGTCCAGTCTCACATTCTAGGTGGCTCACAACGGCTCTCAGGTTCTGCAGAATTTGGGTCGCTCATCATAAAATGAAAGGGAACCAGCTTCACAACCTGAGACTTATTGTCCAATTCATCGTGAGTGTCTACTTGCCAAATTGGTTCAACACCAAGGTCAAGTCATCGTTCTCCGAAGGTCCGAGGCATGTTCTCTTCCAGCTTGAGCTCCTGAGGAGTCAGCCAAGGAAGGTTGTTCAGATTGTGGAGCAGACTGTGAGGAGATCTTCCTGGCATGCTCATCCCGAGGCAGTTCTGCAGACAATGCTCTGCAGTAAGGATGAGGAGGAGAGAAGAGTGGCAGTCAAAAAGATCTTGGATGTGAGACTTTTGAGAGGATCTGGGCATGACGAATCAGTTGGTGACGATTCCTTCAGGGTCAGGAAGACTCCTGAAGTCAATATAGGTGCCAAGACCCTCACTGATCTCATAGATCTGGATAACATCCAGGCTGGCAGTGAGCCCCCTCTTACCTGCACCCTCACCAATGTTCAAGTCAGAGCTTTCCTGGACAACCCCATGCATGCCCCTGCCTGGCCCTCGCACACCCAGAGTATAGAGCGTTGTGTACAGCAAGTGAGCGAGGCCAGCAGTCAAGTGTACAGCCAGGAGAGGAGGGAAGGCTACATCCAAGCTCAGGTGGTCAGCAGGGAGGTGATGAGTAGAAACAGAAGCAAGAAAGACATGTTCTCTATGGTGTGCAGCAACACCGGGTCGTAGTAGTAAAACCGGTTTTTGTATTTGATGATTTTGTTTTCTAAAGGAATATTAAATTTAATGAATGTGTCAAGATCATTCGTTTCACTATTCTGGATCATTTTCATCCTAATAGATTAACCTGATACATTTACTTTACTTTAAATAAGCTATTTAGTGGTGTTGGTAAAAGGGTGGGAATACTGAATTTTCATAAGATTTCAAGTTAAAATTTACCTAGCAAAAAATGAAAACTTTACAAATCTGAAGATATCACATGATTCTGCACATAGAACTACATCAGTAATACCATGGGCCGATTTTCAAACTCAAAAAAAAAAAATTCGCCTCCGTATGACACACCCTAATGCTTACAGAACTCCAGCAAAACCCCAACGGTAGAATAAGCAGAAGAGTTGACCAACACGGTAACCCAACGACTACACTGACGGACGAAAGCAATCCAAGATAGACAGGCTACTAAGGAGAAACCCAACTCTCCCTCTCCCTAGTTGTTGCAGCTACCTGTACCACCGGATCAGAAAAATGGAGAACAAGGATGTGTGATTGTAGCTTACGCTCATGCCTCACCACATGAATCAACTCACACGCAGCCATTGTCCACCTCATCATACTTTCCATCATCATAAGAACCCATAAACCACTGAGGGCCAATTGCAAGAACAGTCGTGGGGTGTACGATGCCATTTACGATGACCTTCTTGCCCTGATCTTGTTTTAGGAATACCACCCTTTTGAAGCTCTGGACAGATCTCGAAGTTTCGATATTTTGAGTACAGCACTAGCTAATAATTCCCACCAGGAAACTTGTTTCGAGACTCCTCCAAAGCTTCGGAAAGTGCAGAATTCCATGTGTTAAAGGAGATATTGCTGAAAAAAGACCAGGGCAAGAAGGTCATCGTAAATGGCGCCGTACACCCTATAACCGTTCTTGCAATTGGCCCTGAGTCATATGGCAACAGACAAGTGGCGACGGGGACAAGCGGAATAGATAAGATGGTCGTTTATGCACTGTGATCTAGGCAGCAGTGTAATCCTGTCGTGTCTGTGTGACTAGGTCGCCATTTCCAGGAGCCACTCTGCTCACTCCACATGGGGAGGGGCTAGAAAAGGTGCCCTAAACATAGCCTGCCTATAAAAATAAAAAAATAAATAAAAAATAAATAAATAAATGCATACAAGAATATAAAAAACTGACTGAGCGACTGCACCTAGTTAGGTCATCCTAGAGCGGTCGAAAACAGTCAGAGATCAAAGCAAAAACAAATTATACAACCTCTTATGGTCGCTGCATAGAATGTCAGGACCCTTCTGGATACTGACACGAATGAGAGTCCTTAAAGAAAACCCACCCTGTGGCAAAAGAGCTGTCTCGGTATAACATCGACATAGCAGCCAATAGTGAGACCCGGCTCCCAGACGAGGGTCAACTCAGAGAACTGGGGTCTGGCTATACCTTCTTCTGTAAGGGTAAGCCTACTGCAGAGAGAAAGTGTAATTATGGAGTTGGTTTTGCAATTCACCAGCCCACATTCCTGAACTCGTGCATAGGCTAAATGAAATGCCTGTTGGGAACAACAACCGCCTCATGACACTCTGATTGACACTGGATTTCTCACGTCATGTCTTTTTCTTCAGTGCATGCGCCCGACACGAGATGCAGAGGATGATATCCAAAGGACGCTTCCATCTTCAATATTTATGAGAACGTGAGAGACCAGTCATATTGTGGCACCTACTGTGGGATTCACACTGCTGTCCATAGCTGGCAAGATTATCGCCCGATTCTTCTTAAACAGACCGCTTCTTGAGGCAGGAAACTTCCTCCCAGACTCACAATGTGGTTTTAGACCATCTTTGCTGCCCGCCAGATACTGTATAAGAAAAGTGCAGAGAACAGCACCATGACTTGTACCATACATGACCTTCATTAACCTTACCAAGGACTTGGATTCGGTCAAGAGAGAAGCCCTCTGACGGACCCTCAGTCTTTATGAATACCCACCAAAATTCATCCTGCAAAATGGCACCCATTGTGTCTTCTGTACTCATACCAGTACCAACTTAGCTGACGGTCTGGACATTCTGCACCGATTGAACGCACTTTTCATCATAAGCGACTCCAGGTAAGAACAAAGGTATCGGCCGCTTCCATCACTGAACTTCAGTATGCAGACGACCTCACCCCCGTCTCTCACACTGAACATCGATGAAGAGATTCAACGTCGGATTAGATCTGCTTCCCAAGCCTTTGACAGTCTCCGAACCCGTATCTTCGCTGTAGGGCCTTGAAGTTATCTACACCAACTGTAGGATCATCGAGGCAACAATTATCCATGAACAACTACATTGATTTGGCCATGTTATCCGCATGGAAGACATTAGACTTCCTAAGCAGCTACTTTACAGTAACCTAACGAATGGTAAACGTAACACTGATGGGCAACGGAAAAGTAAAAGGATAGGTTTAAGACAAACCTGAAAAAGTGCCAAATCGATCCCCTCACCTGGGAGACGATCACTCCACACCGTAAAACCTGGAGGAGCACCACACAAGGTATCAATACTTTCAAGTTAGCCCGACTGCATACCTATGCAGACAATCGCCAACGCCGGAAAGGCGCTGCCGCAGCCCCTCCCGCACTAGATGTAGCCCTCCACATGTGTAACATTTGTGGACGGTCCTGTCGGTCCCGTATCGACCACTCGAGTCACCTCAGAGTTCACAAACGAAGGAGACATCTATAATAACTCATATCATTGTATCATAGCTGGATGATCGTCATACTCGATTATGAGTGACAGCGAAGTAGTGTGTGTGTGTGTGTGTGTGCGACCACTCATCTTCAAAAGATTGAAACTCGTAAAGCTTTGAGACGTGAGGCTGATACATAATTAATTTCTTATTTCGCTCTCATGTAAACTTTATACACGAAGCTAAGCCAACAAATAAAACTATTGAAGAGTGAAAATGAGAGAGAGAGAGAGAGAGAGAGAGAGAGAGAGAGAGAGAGAGAGAGAGAGAGAGAGAGAGAGAGAGATCCTGGAAAACCTACCTAGCAAATCACCTGACAATCATGACATCGCCTTTGTTTACATCTCCTTATAAGGATAATATTCCGCTTGGTAGCCATCTTGGAAAACTGACCTCTGGAAAAAGAAAACCAGTTTTAATAGTCTCTTATCTTAACATACATATATCCCTACAACTTTCAGTATACCTACTCAAGGCGTCTAGCTCAGCGTTGAAGAATTTTAATGTTTTTTCTCCCGAGTCTTAACCCCAGTGTCAACATAGCGACTTAATAACGAACGCCAAGAGTCTTACTAATTTCATGTTAGTCAATCCTCTGTTTTTTGTTTGTTTGTTTTACGTGCTCAGCCGCTCCTCTTGATTTCCATGTCGCAATCTAGTACCTGATCTGCTTCACATGCATGAGAGGACTGTAAGCTGCTTATATGGCCATCAAAGGGAGAATTTTACTCCCAGCGTCACCAGAATCCCCAAGTTTCTTTTGCTATAAAATAAGATATGATTCTATACATGGCTATCAAAGGGAGAATTCTACTGCCAGCAACACAAAATTCATCAGGTTTCTTTGGCTCAGTTAAGAGATGATTCTTGATGAGTTTAATGCGGCAGCCACGAAGAGTGTTCGATTTAGTTGAGACGTACGGTGAAATCCAGGAACGAATTTAATATGGCAGCCAGATGGAGCCATTTTGAATCCCAGATATAACAGCATCAACTAATAACTGACACCTCACACAGGACAGGTTTGGGCGAGTCTCTCTTATACAGTTGTCAATGTGGAGAGGAAGTGGCGATAAATGGGAGAAATGAAGGTAAATAGGGGAAGTGGCGATAAATGGGAGAAGTGAAGGTAAATAGGGGAAATGGCGATACATAGGGGACGTGGGAATAAATAGGGAAGTGGCGAAAATGGGGAAGTGTCGAAAATGGGGAAAGTGTCGACAATGGAGATATATGAAGTAAATAGCGACAAACGGAGAGACAAACGTCACACACAACATAAACTCTACTACACAGAGGCTGAACATTGTAAAGACAGCCTCACATTCATCTGTAAATTATACACACAAATGCATCAAAGTCCAGTGGAAAAAAAAAAACATTTGCAGGATAATCCACGGGATGACGTGATTCACTGGACGAATAAAAAAATGCATATAGAAAATTAAGGCAGGTATATGCAAGGGCTTATGGAGAGAGATAACCGAGGGATGCCCACTCTGTGATCACCAACACGAATTTCACATATAAATCTGACGCTTCAGTTCCTAGTAGCCAGGTGTTCCAACTGGCTGGGTGTGTGTATATACTTGACTCTTTTCTTAATTTTTCTGATGAATTGTGCTGTGTGTGTATGTGGTCTGTGTGTGTCCATTGTCCACCTGGGTTCACGGTTGTCAAGGCGAGATCTTAACCTGGAGATGTGTGCTCGACTTCCAGTGAATTCCATTTATTTTCAAATTTTACCAAATATTGTAAGAAATTGTAAAAAAGATAAAAAATAAGAGATTAAATAAAATATCTGACTACCAAGAGACGTAAATAAAGTTGAGAAAATCTGAAAAAAAAAGTTTCGGAAATTATTGCAAAAATGACAAATACGTTGAAAGATTTTACTCTGGGAATAAGGACGGAAGGAATCAGCTGACGGCCACAAGATATAAATAACAGCCGTTTGTCAGGGAAAATCCGGAAACTTTTTCAAGAATTAAGATTTAAATTTGTTCGCATTTTTACATAAATTTTGCAATGTTGCCAATTTGCATTTTTGGGCAATCGGCAAAGTGTGGTGAGTGAAGATATAAACTTGTCTTAATTACTAGTATTATTGTTGTTGGTGTTGGTGTTGTAGTTGATGATGTTATTCATGTTATTAATTCAAAAACAACATTATTATTATTATTATTATTATTATCATTATGACTCATCATTATTGGAGGGAATGCTTATCTCACAGGGAAATCTTCCCAAAAAGTGACTCTGATGTTTCACCTGGCAATACCCGAGACGAGAGACTTAATTACAGGTAGATGTGTGTGTGTGTGTGTGTGTGTAAGTAGCTTCCTTTACTGAGCTTCAGTATGCAGACGACCTCATTCTTGTTGCTCACACTGAACTTGACCTACAGGAGATCCTGAACACCTACGCAGATGCGTATGCACACTTCGTCCTTGAGGTGAATGTACATAAGACTCAGATTCTCCTTCAGCCTGCCCCTGGTTCGGCCACATCTCCACCATCCATCCAGCTTAACGTTACTACCCTCACTAATGTTACCCAGTTTCAGTATCTTTGGTCTCACCTGTCCACCACCGCGGACATCGATGAAGAGATTTAGCACCGGATCAGATGTGCATCTCAGACCTTTGCCAGACTCCGAAACCGTGTCTACAAAGTAACACGTGTCGAGCATTGGTACCTCCCCACCTTGCTATAAGGCAGCGAGACATGGTCACATACAGGAGGCACCTCAAGGCATTTGAAAACTTTCACCAACGTAACCTACGTTCCATCCTCCGAGTTCGCTGGGAAGACAAGAGAACAAATGCCAGTATTCTTGCTGACACCAAGTGTAGAAGCATCGAGGCTACCATTATCAATGAATAACTACGCTGGAGTGGTCATGTTACCCTTATGGATGATAGACTGCCAAAGCAACTACTTTACAGTCACCTAAAGAATAGTAAACGTAACGCTGGCGGGCAACTGAAGAGGTATAAGGATAGTCTTATGACAAACCTGAAAAAGTGTCAAATCGATCCCCTCACCTGGGAGACGATTGCTCCACACCGTAGCGCTTGGAGGATCACCACACAGGAGGGTGTCAATACTTTCGAGTTTGCCCGACTGCATACCAAGGCAGACGATCGCCAACGCCGGAAAGACGCTGCCGCCGCCCCTACCGCACTAGATGTAGCCTCCATATGTGCAACATCTGTGATCGACCCTGCCGGTCCCGTATCGGCCTCTTTAGTCACCTAAGAACTCACCTACCTAGGTGACATCCTTGATAACTCATACCATTGCATCATAGCTGGATGATCGTCATACTCGATTCCGAGTGACAGCAAAGTAGTAATTAGTAGTAGTAGTGGTAGGTGTGTGTGTGTGTGTGTGTGTGTGAGTTACGGTGAGCGTGTAAATACCTTAGTTTCACTGGTAATTGTGATGACGATATTAACTACGGTAATAATAATAATAAGCACCATGCGTGGACTCTGCACCCATCTTCAACTCCCTATCTCCTGTAACAAGACATAAATAAAACTGCTCTCACCTGAACCTTGAGCTCCTAAATGAACTTAATAAGATAATACTGAGAATCAAATCAATACAAGTGTAGCCATAGGTTGAAAGTGAAAATTAGGTGGATGTAGTAAGTATAAGAGACGTGTAGCCTTTTATCAAAAATCTCAGGCCAGGGAGCCTCAGTGGATACAACTTCCTTCTCCTCGGGGCTAGAATCGATATGAAGGCCTGGGAGATGGTAATGCAGACCGACCATCGGGAGAGTCTTTATATTGGCGGACGTTAACCAAATGTCGAGGTTAAGGTGTTACAATGATACGTTTTTTGTCAATTTCTAAGTCAATGTTTCCACATTATAATTCTTGTAGATATCTAGGATAATGTTTCCAAGTTATAATTCTGGGCAATATCTATGTTTAAGGTTTCCACGTTATATTTCTAATCGATATCTGGATTAAAAGTATTCTTATATTACGCTTCTGACCACATCTAGGTTAAGGCACGAACTTCATGATGCTGCAACGTATTGACACTGACATTTCTTTACCTGTATTATACACTCAAATACACTAGATTGGACCACATGAAACAGCATCAAGACATGTCGGAGTTTGATAACATTAAACAAGATCCCCATTTCAAAACACACAAAGCTGATGAGATAAGCGTGGGAGAAATGTTTTGGTGATAGCATGATTTTCATCTTATTGATCAATATATGTAAGTTTTGTCTTTTAAGTCAGTGTTTGATATCCATGACAAGATAATCGACAGAGGGGAAGAGTAAATTGAGATTGTATATGAGAAAATAACGATAATAGATGGAGAGCAAAATATACTGACACCGAGGAGGACAATACGTCGATATTTCAGAGGTCGACCTTCACCGTACATGCAGCAGGAAGCCAACCATCAGAAAGCTAACAAGGAGGAAGCCAACCAGCAGTAAACCAACTAACAGGAAGTCAGGCAGAAAGAAGCCAACTAGTAAGAAGTCACTAGTAAGAAGCCAGCCAGCAGGAAGCCAACTAGCAGGAAGCCAACCAGCAGAAAAACAACCAAGAAGAAGCCAACCAGCAGGAGGCCAGGAAGTAAGAAGCCAACTAGCACGAAACAAATCAATTGTGAGTTAAAAGTAAGAAGCAAACCATTAAGAAGCTAACAAGCAGGAAGCCAACCAGCAGAAGCCAACTAGCAGGAAGCCAACCAGCAGGAAACCAATCAGCAGGAAAACAACCAATAAGAAGCCAACAAGCAGGAAGCCAATCAGCAGAAAGCCAACTAGCAGGAAGTCAAACAGCAGGAAACCAACCAACAAGAAGCCAGGTAGTAAGAAGCCAACCAGCAGGAAGCCACCCAACAAGAAGCCAACCAACAGGACGCTAACCAGCAGAAAGCCAACCAGCAGGAAGGCAGCCAACAGGAAGCCAACCAGCTGAAGACTATAGCTGGGGGTCAGTGCTCCCTGAAGGTAGTTTAAACCTAATCAGTTACGATATTGAAATAACAGTGGCATCAGAAGAAAATATTAATACTTCAGCGACGGCAACGCGGTGGGGTAAGCCCCTCAGTGAACAACAAAGCAAGAAAGAAGGAAACTGAAGGATATGTTTCAATTCAAATTCAAAACTTGCATGACGACAACACGCCCACCATAAGAGAGAGAGAGAGAGAGAGAGAGAGAGAGAGAGAGAGAGAGAGAGAGAGAGCTGCCGCAAGGGCAAATCTTTGTCACCAAAAAGGGATCTTTCCTGTCAGTACTGAATCACGACAGTAGCTATGAGCTGAGCTGAGGAGTCTATCATAAACTAATAAAGGCTGGGAATGGAAGAGCTACGAAGGTTTATGGCTTAGGAGACTTAAGGATGTCAAACGTTTGTGTGTTTGGGGGTATACACACACACACACACATATATATATATATATATATTTTATGAAAATCCACAATGAAAACGTGGATAAGATAAATCTTGATAAAATCACACGGGAAAATGGAAACAACGGAGTACCTTAGCTTTCGTCTTTATTCAAGACATCTTCAGAGGCAACTGGATTACATGGACAGAGAGAGGCTTAAATATACAAGGTGACCTAAAAAACGTTCAAAATTGAAAGAGAAATAAATGAATCCCTTCCATTTCTTGATATGCTTATCATGAGAAATGGCCAAAACTATAAATTCAAGGTATATAGAAAGCCCACACAGGTAGACAGTTTCATTCACTTTTTATCGAATCACCTTGAGTCTACCAAAATGTCAGTTTTTTCTGTTATGTTCTTAAGATGTCTGCGTATTTGTGACTCTGAATTTATTGACGATGAATTGAAACACATTCGTTCTATTGCACATAATCTTGGGTACCCTTCTGTGTTTGTTGATCGTTGTTTTAATAGGGCTAAAAAATCCTTTCATTCCTCTCAAACCAGACAAGTTCCTACACTTAAGAATATTTTGACTCTGCCCTATCGTAATGAATTTGTCCCGTTAGTTCGGTCCCTCAAGCTTCTAAATATTAATGTTGTTTTCAAGTATGACTCAACCATTACTAATATGTTAATAAGGAATAGCCCAAGTTTGAATGTAAATGGTAGTGTTTATTGTATTCCATGTAGCAAATGTAATTGTAATTATGTAGGTCAGACAGGAAAAACACTGCAGCTTAGAATCAAACAACATAAGTATAATATTAGAACTGCATCTGAAAGCAGTGCCTTGTTCGTTCATGTTAGGAATAATAATCACCCCATTGCTTGGGAAAAAAGCTTAGAAGTTTTCAAATCATCTTGTGTCACAGAAAGACTTCTTGTTGAAGCTAGTTTGATTAAGGAATTAAAATCAATAAACCTTAGTGATGGTCAGTTCAAAACTGATAATATGTTACATAAATTTATTTGTCAGTGGCCCAAGGTTAAAAATGCTTTTAAAAACCTTTGATCTAGATGTATGATAGTTATTTTGTGGGTCCCCTTTTTTCTGACCTGACTTGACTAGTCACGTCACCACCCTTCTCTTAAGCTCCTCTACGTGTGTGTTGGTGTGGGGATTAGTGGATGTCATCATTTTGACCTGACCTCATGTTTTTAGGTCACCCTGTATATTTAAGCCTCTCTCTGTCCATGTAATCCAGTTGCCTCTGAAGATGTCTTGAATAAAGACGAAAGCTAAGGTACTCCGTTGTTTCCATTTTCCCGTGTGATTTTATCAAGATATATATATATATATATATATTTCATGTAGATCCACAATGAAAACGTGGATAAGATAAATCTTGATAAAATCACACGGGAAAAGGGAAACAACGGAGCACCTTAGCTTTCGTCTTTATTCAAGACATCTTCAGAGGCAACTGGATTACATGGACAGAGATAGGCTTAAATATACAGGGTGACCTTATTAAACATGAGGTCAGGTCATAATGATGTCATCCACTAATCCCTACACCAACACACACGTAGAGGAGCTTAAGAGAAGGGGGCGACGTGACTAGTCAGGTCAGGTCAAAAATAAGGGACCCACTAAATAACTATCCTACATCTAGATCAAAGGTTTTCATAGCATTTTTAACCTTGGGCCACTGACAAATAAATTTATGTAACATATTATCAGTTTTGAACTGACCATCACTAATGTTTATTGATTTTAATTCCTTAATCAAACTAGCTTCAACCAGAAGTCTTTCTGTGACACAAGATGATTTGAATACTTCTAAGCTTTTTTTCCCAAGCAATGGGATGATTATTATTCCTAACATGAACGAACAAGGCACTGCTTTCAGATGCTGTTCTGATATTGTACTTATGTTGTTTGATTCTAGGCTGCTGTGTTTTTCCTGTCTGTCCTACATAATTACAATTACATTTGCTACATGGAATACAATAAGCTCCTCTACGTGTGTTTTGGTGTTGGTGTGTGGGATTAGTGGATGACATCATTATGACCTGACCTCATGTTTAATAAGGTCACCCTGTATATTTAAGTCTCTCTCTGTCCATGTAATCCAGTTGCCTGTGAAGATGTCTTGAATAAAGACGAAAGCTAAGGTGCTCCATTGTTTCCCCTTTTCCTGTGTGATTTTATCAAGATTTATCTTATCCACGTTTTCATTGTGGATCTACATGAAATATATATATATATATATATATATATATATATATATATATATATATATATATATATATATATATATAAATTTCATTGTGATATTTAGAGACGTAGATACATAAGAACATAAGAATGGAGGAAACTGCAGCGGGCCTATTGGCCCATACTGGGCAGTCCCGTTTACACCCAACCCCTATTGCTCATATGAGCATCCAACCTATGTTTGAAGCAATTCAGCGTATTCGAGTTAATGATGATATTTGGTAACTTGTTCCATTCATCCACTACTCTGTTTCCAAACCAGTGTTTACCTATTTCACGCCTAAATCTAAATTTGTCTAATTTAAAACCATTGTTGCGAGTTCGCTCCTGGTTGGATAGTTTGAGTACCTTTGTAATGTCCCATTTGTTTAGCCCTGCCCTCCACTTATACACCTCTATCAGGTCGCCCCTCGCTCTACGTCTCTCAAGGGAGTGCAAATTAAGATGCTTTAACCTGTCTCTATACTCAAGGCTCCTAATGCCCGGGATTAGTCTTGTCATTCTCCTCTGAATTCTTTCCAAGGATTCTATATCCATTCTGTAATACGGTGACCAGAACTGAACTGCATAATCCAGGTGTGGTCTCACAAGAGCAAGATACAGTTTTAGGATGACCTCGCTAGTCTTGTAACTAACACTCCTTTGTATGAACCCAAGTACTTTATTAGCCTTGTTACGAGCAAAAACACATTGTTTACTTGGCTTAAGGTTCCTACTTATCATTACTCCTAAATCTCTCTCGCAGTCGGATTTCTCTATGGCATCGTTGTTCATCTGGTATCTGGTTTCCCTGTTTACATCTCCTATACTGAGTACTTTACATTTGTCGACGTTGAATTTCATCTGCCATTTTTCAGACCATTCGAAAAATTTGTTTAGATCTTCCTGTAGTTTTGCCGAGTCCTCGTCAGATTTGATAACACGTCCTATTTTAGTGTCATCAGCAAATTTACTTATGTTGCTGTCAATGCCGATATCTATGTCGTTTATGTATATAATAAATAATAATGGTCCAAGTACTGAGCCTTGGGGAACTCCACTTGTGACGTTGCTCCAATGGGACTTAGTGCCGTTAATGCTCACTCGCTGTTTCCTGTCCTGTAACCACGCCCTAATCCATTTAAGGATGTCACCTTTGATGCCATGAGCTTCTACCTTTCTAATTAGTCTTTCGTGGGGGACTCTGTCGAAGACTTTGCTCCCAATAATAGCGATATGCTGAGTCATTCAAGCCTACGTGACAGGGACGGGGCGAGGGCAGAGCTCCCACATGTAGTGAGAGCTTCTGGAACCAGGCCTATATAATATTAAATGTACTCTACCGAATCGCTATGGATGCGAATCATGAAATTAATTGACATTTATTAAATTTAGATTATTATAGATCGTTTCTCAGTCTAAATATGTTATGTGTGTCCCAACAAAGTTATTAGTTATGCAGGAAAATATGTCACATAGGCCCAGGCTACCGCCTAGGGAAAACACAAGGCTGGCTGGTTCTCAGTCAGACAACAGCGCTTGAACAGACAGGGCGGTCTGAGCGTCAGTGCAGGAAAAACGCTCACGTGGTCTGGTCTCAGCGCTCACATGTATCCAGTGCAGCAAGTAAGTTTTATTCGATCTCAGACAGGGTTTAGATAGGGAGGTAATGGAAGTTAACAATAGCTAACAGAGAGTTCATTGCAGGGTTTCGGCAGAACCCACTTGACTGCGATTGGTGACTGCCATTTGACGACTGCCGTTTGACAATTGATGATTGGCGATTGTCGCGATTGGAACGATCGGAGCAGGTTGTCACTGGTTAGCAAGGTTTTAGCTGGGACCTCTCGAGTGAACGAGTGCCCCCGACAACTAAACTACGTAGGACCAGCATCAGCATTGGTTGATCAGTTCTTCCCACTTGGGTTCACAACACCACGTGTCTTCGGTCAGTCAGAAAATTTTGTTACAGAACGGGAAGATAGAATCCTTCCCCCAGCTGGACAGAGCTCATCAGCAGACAGTCGCTCTGTTCCGGTTCATGGATGTACTGAGTGTAAACTGAGGCAGTCTGAGTGAATGAACGGTCACACACTGAGACCAGGAGTCTAGTGGATACTTAAAGAGACATTTTCTCTTCCCAGTATGGGTGTGTTCTGAGCTTGTGTGATGCATGTTAAGGGAAAGAGTGGTAAGGTGTTTAAAATTTCCCAAGTCCAGGTGTGAGAACAATGCTCCTCATGGTTGATTTTCACACGTGAAACGTAAGAATTCCTATACAAAGTTGTGAAGGGCTTGTTAGTGCCTTAAAAAAATACGGGTGCATTCGGGACCCATGTGTGAGACTAAGGAGCATGTTTTATGGGTATTGGTGGAGAAAAACATTCATGCCTAAGGAGTTCTAGAGGAATTACTGATAAAACACAGCAGAGCCCCCGCCTGCCTGATGAGTCATGAGTGATTTTCTCGGGTTTCTTGTATATGCCGGCCTTCATGGCAGACTAGCAGTTACACCTTTCGGGTTATTGGGCAACTAGGACTGCAGTAGTTGTGTGTCACACCAGACAGGCTATGATTGATCCATGTGTGTAGTTTATAATTTTTTAATATTTTTTATACCATTTTCTCAGTGATTGATATTATTTTGTTGAATGCCCTTAAGGCCTGTTCATGTTTGTAAGCAACGTTCTTAATACTTTGAATTCATTGTTTTCTAATGACTATGTGTCACTAAGGAATGTGACATAACGAGGAACTGTTTTCAGATGAGCTCCTCATTCTGGTGTAAGTAGCACTGTTACCCTAGTAGTGTTCATAAGGCATTTATATTTTCTACCTATTTCTTATATCATGTACAACTTTTGTTCCCCAGTGTAGTGTCTTAAGCCAGGCTAAGAGGTGAGCATATATTGGTATACCATTATTGATTGTGATTGTAGTGTTGGAGGGAATAGTAGTGTCAAATTTTACAGTGCGTCTCATTCACCCCAATCACAGGTGCTATCTTTCCACGGGTCACGGCGAACATTTTTTTTAGTTAATTGAGTTTGTGCTGGTTCGAGTTTTTCTTCAAGGGGCGCTTCCACTGCATTACCATCCACTATAATCAAAAACCCCCAAGTCAAGTGAGTTACAATTCCGACCGGTTACATATGTGTATATATATATATATATATATATATATATATATATATATATATATATATATATATTTTGTCATGGTTTTGGTATGAATCGGTGGTGGTAGGAGTGGATTATATTATATAAAGATAATAATATGTCGTATTTCTTATTTCTTACCGTAGAGTTCGATACCTTCACACTGGTTACTTACAGGAGATTATGGCGTTTCTACGTAGAAGTTCACTCCACCACTCGACATTCCATGATTTATACTTGATAAATGATGATTTAATGAGTTCCATTAATTTCCAACATCTATCTCAGTTATTGGTTATACTTTGTCATAACCAATCAGTCATTACCTTTAGTAATAATAAGATAGGATCACAGATACGGGCAGATAATTGCACTTACATTTATTTGTCAAGCTTCCATAGAATGATTTACAATTTGCATGGATATATGATTAACTCACGTTCACGCTGTAATAAAATCAATCTTCTAAAACAGGGAATTTCCATCTTGGGGACACATGTGATTACCCTACTGTGGTGTGACTTAACAGAGCCTTAATTCTTCAAGTGATACATTTACTGCCAGCCTGGATTGCTTTTGTTGCAACCAGGCTTCATCACAAGAACTTCTTCCCACGGCCATAACAACAAAAAGATACCCTTGGGTTACCACACATAGTCTCGCGTCACTGACAGTCACTGTGGACGGTTGTCGTGGCAAGTAGAACTGGTAAGCGTGACTTGAATTAACCATTAGGTGCAATAGACCAGCCTGGATTGCTTTTGTCGCAACCAGGCTTCCACACGTGATATTTCCACGGGGATAACAACCTAGGTTAACACGCTTAGTCTCGTGTCGACGACGGTTCACAGGACGGGGTGGCGGTGGAGGACTCTGTGTGGTGTGGTGTCCCGCCCCCCTTCAGGAGGGAGAGGATGGAGACGACGTCTTAACTAACCCATGGCTCAGGGGATACTCCTTAAAATGAGGTTTTTGGGTGTGAAGCGATGAACAGTACAACACTGATTCACTGCCCACCCCCCTAAAGGCTGGCTGACATACACTAATTGAAAAATACATGTCCCAGTTATGCCTCGCCGGGCGTCTTATCTCTGGTAAAACAAACTTTGGAGTTGGTTGCGTGGGTAAGCCTAACGCAACCCATGATATATATATATATATATATATATATATGCTGATAACCACCAGGAAAGAAGAAAACACGAAGTTCCCAAGCGCTGTGAATTGCACGAAAGCGCTTGGGAACTTCGTGTTTTCTTCTTTCCTGGTGGTTATCAGCATATACCTAGATCACGCGCACCTACAGTGATTTACTTGCATATATATATATATATATATATATATATATATATATATATGTGAGATAAACAGA
>CAUDMG010002722.1:20000-63020 GCA_958450375.1 Homarus gammarus | reverse complement strand
GGGCTTTCAACACACACACACACACACACACACACACACACACACACACACACACACACACACACACACATTTTAGGGTCAAACTCATTCCAATTTTATTCATTTATCCTAAAGTTGCGTTTCTCTTTGTTTTGCTTTTTTTTTCCTGGTAATAAACAGTCAAGAGACAGGAGGACCGACACACACACACACACACACACACACAGATATAAGGCTGCGATAACTCCTGCTGGCTCACATATGCGTGGTGGTGGGTGTGGTGGTGGATGTGGTAGGTGGGTGTGGTAGGTGGTGGTGGGCGAGTCATTATAGATTTTTTTCCTGGGGGGGGGGGGACTTGGTACATACATACATACATACATACATACACACATACATACATACATACTCGACCTTAACCACAGGACACGACTAACCACGTATAATAAATTATGTAAAAAATAAATAAATAAATAAATAAAAATAAAACAGAAACAGTGACCCCAAAATATCCCGAGGGTGCTACAGGTGGTTCCTTCCCTCTCTCCTCCAGAAGGCACTGTAGAAGGTAAGAGACACAGAAGGAGATGATTTTAGAAGGACCCGACATTACCCCCTTTTGTTTATGTCGATCAGCTGGTTTTTTTGTTTATGTCGATCAGCTGTTCTTTGTTTATCTCGATCAGCTGTTTTTTTGTTTATGTCGATCAGCTGTTCTTTGTTTATCTCGATCAGCTGTTTTTTTGTTTATGTCGATCAGCTGTTCTTTGTTTATCTCGATCAGCTGTTTTTTTGTTCATGTCGATCAGCTGTTCTTTGTTTATCTCGATCAGCTGTTCTTTGTTTATGTCGATCAGCTGTCAGGCATGGGGACCACACCTGATCCGGGTTGTGATTAGTAGTAATGGGAATGCCAATACGGGTCATGACGTAGATGGTGGTTGTATGTATGTACGTATGCATGTATGTACACTGTCACACACACACACACACACACACACACACACACCAACTCAACAAGCTAATCACCACTTCTTTCCTCTTCGTCTTCCCCTCTTCTCTGTGTTCTGACCTCACTAGGGGAAAGGTCACGGCAGGGTTAGCTCCGGAGGGATAATTATCAGATATGGCCAGAGCAAGGTGCGGTCTTGGGTATGAGAGTTTGGTGACCAAACTGGAGTGGTCCACTGAAGAATTGGCGAAGGTCAAGTTGGAGAACTTGAAATTAAGGGAAGAGCTGGCGATGTTAAAAGGAGAGGCTGGACGAGTAAAGCCAGTGGCTGACGAAAAATCAAGCGAGTGGAAAATTGTGAGTAGTGGGAAGACAAAGCTTTTGGTGAAGAAGCACACCAAGGATACGACAACAACGACAACAACAGCTAAGTGTACCAACCCGTTCAGTCCCTTGATAGACGAATTGGACGTTAGTACAGTCAGGGACAGGGATGACAAGGAAGGTATAAAAACTTTAATTGTTGGTGACTCACAGGTAAGGTACATGGACAGGGCCTTTTGTGGTAAAAACAAAAATAGGATGAGGGTGTGTTTGCCAGGAGCTGGGGTGGGGGATATAATTGACAGGATGGACAATATCTTGTCTGGTAATGGGAACAAACCCATTATCTGCCTCAGTGCAGGAGGCAATGATATTGGCCGGTGTAGGAGCGAGGAGCTTCTTGATAAGTTCAAGGCAGCCATAGATCGTATTAGGACTAAGGGAGGGATCCCTATCATATGCGGTGTCCTGCCTAGAAGGAGAGTTGGCAGTGAATGGTTGTCAAGGGCAGTTGGTGTTAACGACCGTCTTGACAGATATTGCAAGTCAATATCAGTCCCATTCATTGACAACTGGGACAACTTCTATGGCAGAAGGGACCTTTATGCTAGGGATGGGGTGCACCTGTCTAGGGATGGAGTAGCAACCCTGGCTGGGGCTCTAGAGGGGGCAGTTCAAAAGATATCGAAGTCTTTAAACTGCTAAGAGAACATAGGGGCACGGGGGTGGAGGAGACTGCAGTGGGAGCGGGTAAACAAGGCGAAAGATTACAGGGAAATAGTGTTAGGAATGATGACATAACTAAATTAGACAGGGAGTTTAAAACTAAACGCGGTAAGGGAAGGACTCAGAACACGACTAACTTAAATGTATATTACGCGAACAGTAGAAGTATGAGAAACAAAATGGATGATATTAGGGCCTTGGTATGTACAGAAGAAATCGATATAATTGCATTCACTGAAACATGGATCAACCTAGACACACGTGAATTACCAGTCGAATACCAAATTGCGGGTTACAAACTGTTCCATACCGATAGGCAGACCAGGAAAGGAGGCGGAGTAGCAATCTATGTTAGGGATAATCTGAAGTGTGAAATAAATAAGGAAATAAAAACTGAGAGGAATACAGAAACAATTTGGATAGAATTAAGCGACGGTCGGGAAAAATTAATCACAGGAGTAATATATAGACCCCCCAATCTTGACAGAGTCAATGAGCGACTTATCTGGGATGAAATGCGCAGGGCTTCCATACACAACAAAGTCTGTATAGTAGGCGACTTTAACCTTGGCCAAATAGATTGGACCGACCTTACGGGAAACTCAGAATCAGAGGATTTTCTCGAGACGATCCAGGACTGTTTCCTAAGTCAACATATAACCGAACCCACACGGGGTAATAATATATTGGATTTAGTTTTGTCAAACAGAGAAAACCTCATTAGCAATGTCGAGGTAGGGAACGAACTTGCAAACAGCGATCACAAAGAAATTCGATTCCAGTTAGATTTTCAGGGCAGACGTAAGGAAAATTCCACTAAAGTACCAGATTTCAGAAGGGCAAACTTTGACAGTTTAAAGAGGCAGCTAAGAGAGGGGGTGTCGCGCTTGGCCGTGAACCTGACAGATGACACCGACCTGATAACGAGATCTGAGATTGCCGAGTTCCACGACAATTTAAATAGTGAGTTACTTAATGCACAAAGGCAGAACATACCATACAAAAAACTCAGATCAAACAACAATGACCCTAAATGGATAAATAATTATTTAAAGAACATCATTGGCCAAAGGAAGGCTATAGGTAGAAGGATAAATCGTGGCGAAATTCACCTCCGGGACTATTATAGGGTATTGGCGAGTAGGGTTAAAACCGAGATAAGGAAAGCAAAGAGGAATAATGAGGTAAGGATAGCAAGGGAGGCAAAGACAAACCCCAAAGGATTCTACCAAATGTACCAAACTAAAACACGAGAAAAGATTGGACCAATACGGTCAGACTCCGGCGAGCTCACTGATAACGACGGAGAAATGAGCAATAATTTGAATAAATATTTTTCAACAGTTTTCACCAGCGAAAATTTAAACATGATACCCGAGGCACCGACTCTATTCAGAGATAGTGAAGAAAACAAATTAAGTGAGATAGTAGTGACTAGTAACGATGTTAGTAAGCAAATAGACAAACTAAAGCCTAATAAGTCACCTGGTCCCGATGAGATATTTGCCAGAGTATTAAAGGAATGTAAGGAAGAGCTTAGTATGCCCTTAGCAAAGTTGTTTAACATGTCCTTAAAAACAGGTGTAGTACCAGAATCCTGGAGGATAGCGAATGTAATACCGATCTTCAAGAAGGGGGATAGATCACTATCCTCTAACTACCGCCCAATCAGTCTAACATCAATAGTAGGCAAATTACTGGAAGCAATCATTTCAAACTCTATTCGAAATCACCTGGAGAAGCACAGATTGATCAATGATTCCCAGCATGGCTTCACAAGCGGACGTTCTTGCCTAACTAATCTATTAACATTCTTTTCATCAGTTTTCGAATCAGTGGACGAGGGGCACAATTATGATGTGGTATATCTCGACTTTAGCAAAGCCTTCGACAGAGTACCCCACGAAAGACTAATTAGAAAGGTAGAAGCTCATGGCATCAAAGGTGACATCCTTAAATGGATTAGGGCGTGGTTACAGGACAGGAAACAGCGAGTGAGCATTAACGGCACTAAGTCCCATTGGAGCAACGTCACAAGTGGAGTTCCCCAAGGCTCAGTACTTGGACCATTATTGTTTATTATATACATAAACGACATAGATATCGGCATAGACAGCAACATAAGTAAATTTGCTGATGATACTAAAATAGGACGTGTTATCAAATCTGACGAGGACTCGGCAAAACTACAGGAGGATCTAAACAAATTTTTCGAATGGTCTGAAAAATGGCAGATGAAATTCAACATTGACAAATGTAAAGTACTCAGTATAGGGAATGTAAACAGGGAAACCAGATACCAGATGAACAACGATGCCATAGAGAAATCCGACTGCGAGAGAGATTTAGGAGTAATGATAAGTAGGAACCTTAAGCCAAGTAAACAATGTGTTTTTGCTCGTAACAAGGCTAATAAAGTACTTGGGTTCATACAAAGGAGTGTTAGTTACAAGACTAGTGAGGTCATCCTAAAACTGTATCTTGCTCTTGTGAGACCACACCTGGATTACGCAGTCCAGTTCTGGTCACCGTATTACAGAATGGATATAGAATCCTTGGAAAGAATCCAGAGGAGAATGACAAGACTAATCCCGGGTATCAGGAACCTTGAGTATAGAGACAGGTTAAAGCATCTTAATTTGCACTCCCTTGAGAGACGTAGAGCGAGGGGCGACCTGATAGAGGTGTATAAATGGAAGGCAGGGCTAAACAAAGGGGACATTACAAAGGTACTCAAATTATCCAACCAGGAGGGAACTCGTAACAATGGTTTTAAATTGGACAAATTTAGATTTAGGCGTGAAATAGGTAAACACTGGTTTGGAAACAGAGTAGTGGATGAATGGAACAAGTTACCAAATATCATCATTAACTCGAATACGCTGAATTGCTTCAAACATAGGTTGGATGCTCATATGAGCAATAGGGGTTGGGTGTAAACGGGACTGCCCAGTATGGGCCAATAGGCCCGCTGCAGTTTCCTCCATTCTTATGTTCTTATGTTCTTATGTTCTCTTCCTCCCTCTCCCTTCTTGTCTTCCTCCCTCTCCCTTCTATCTCTCCCTCTCACCATCCCCCCCCTACTATACCATCTGTGCAGAGGGGTGGGGTGGGTGAGGGGAGGGGTGGGTGAGGGGTGGGGTGGGGGAGGGGAAGAGGGGGTATATAATTACACACTGTCCTAACTACACGCTAATTATACCGTCTAGACCCGCTAAATTACCCTCCAAAACTCGTTTGATGACAGAGTTGAAACCTTGTGAATTATAGTACAAACTACTTAATTGTCGAGTGATAAGCACTTGACCGCCACCTTGCTCTCTATAATCCACTGACCCCCTACCTGTCACCCTCCCCCCCTCCCCCCTTCACCCCCCACCAGAGGAGAAGGGGGGGGGGAGGGATTTATTGGTAGGTGTGTGAGGGAGGGAGGTGGTGTATGAGTAACAGTTTTGTATTAAAAGGTATGAATTTATTTATGGACACGAATGGTACATACATACATACATACATACATACATACACATGAAAGATACACTTATGGACTCACTGTACCAATAACACCATTGATAATTAATTTCTAATTGAACCAACACATAAACACACATGGTGCACATGAATGGGCCTACAAGAACGCACATATGTAATCCGGGTTCACAGCTGAGGTAGATGGATTCAGTGGAGAACGTGACTTGTGATCCGGCACTTGAGGGCGTTCGGCTTGACCAATGGTGTGGGGTTTTACGACTAAGGCAGCCTTGTGATTGGCTAACCTTAGGGCACCCCCTCTCAGCGGAGTGGATAAAGGATTGTATTGTGAGATTTCGTGTCAAGAGTGTGTTTATGTTATTGACTTTATGTTGTAGTTGTGGTCTGTTGAAGTGTGTGTGTGTGTGTGTGTGTTGTAGTACAGTGTGTGTATTTCGGGCTCCATCACACACACACACACACAGTTTCCGTCTCCACCTCCTCCGCCGACTCAAGTCCCTCGGAGTTCCTGCACACGAGCTCCTCAGTGTTTACACAACATTCATACTTCCCAAGCTCACCTATGCCTCCCCCACCTGGTCTTCCTCCCTAAATGCCACACAACGTAAACACCTAGAAAAAGTGCAAAAGAGGGCATGCAAGATTATTCTCTCCCCTTCCTACTCCACATATCAAGAAGCGCTCAACACACTGACCCTTTCGACTCTCACTGACCATCACCACGACCTCGGGCCGGATACTCAAAAACATTTATGGGACTGTATGTCTTTGTTTACCCCGTAACTGGACTTACAGTCTCAGATCGGTATACTC
The DNA here is from genome assembly GCA_958450375.1 of Homarus gammarus. Taxonomy (NCBI): domain Eukaryota; kingdom Metazoa; phylum Arthropoda; class Malacostraca; order Decapoda; family Nephropidae; genus Homarus; species Homarus gammarus. The sequence goes on along the minus strand of CAUDMG010002722.1, from coordinate 56,737 downwards.
AAAACACAGATGGTATACTCAAAACCAATATTTGACATCGAACAACGTAAGTTAACGCAAGTAACTTACACCAGCTCCCGAGGTCGTGTAACACTCTCAACCCGGATGTAGTAGTGACTAATTCCCGATTGTATAGAAAATAATAATAATATATGTTGTAATAATGCTTGTTAGACTTGTTTTATCATAGAATAATGAAGAAAATGTTTTGTACATCAACATACTGAAATATAATATTTCACTTCGTCTTTTTCGTAACATTTTTGTTGTATAATAAGCTGCTTGAGTGTTTGTGTTTGTCGCAGTTTGGAAGAGACGCATCTTTTGTCTTCTTACACATTATAAAGTATTTCTTACCAAAATAGAAGGTTTGTATTGTTCACACTTAGGGTAAAAATATGTTTTATGACTGAGTAAACTTGCAGATAGAACTTATTAATGTTGTATAGCCGTAAATATCCCTCAGTAATGAAAGCCAAATATGAGGTCAAGTGAACATTCCTGCCAAGACTTCGCCTTGTTTTTCTAATATTCAACCAATAGCCTTAGCCTATTTTCATATGTGTATGGCTTATGATAACATGAAAGGCTATAAATTTCCATAGGCTAGCGAAAATTAAATGGTATTAGGTGTAAAATATGGATTGCAATTAACTTGATTAATAGGTGCCTATATAACTGCTTTTTCAGTCTTAGGCAAATAAATGTTTAAACATGGGGCCTACTTAATTTAGTTAGAACATGAGGATTATTTAAATAAGAAATTATACTAATAGGGTATAGGTTAGATAGGTTTGGTTTGGTTATGTTATGTTATGGTATGTTAGGTTAGAGAATGTGTACATGGTTTTTGGTGAGCGTCAGGCCGTCAGTGAGACACTTTGTGTAGCAGCTACCTTAGGCCTAGTTCCAGACTTTTCTTGAACAGTATCATAGGTAGAGTATTAATTTAAGAAAATTTACGGCTAATCCGATATATTTTCAGGTTTTAAATTGTTGTTTTTTTGTATGAACTTGAAGACAATTCAGACCAAATGTTCCCAACATTGAAAGGAAAACACTAGGGTCTAGGCTAAATGAGTAATTTAAGAGAAGTGGTTTGTCATTTAGGTTAGGCAAGGCTATACTATCATTAACCAATTTATTTGAATTTGCCCAGAATAAGGCTATCTTAGTATAGCTTATGTGTCTTGTCACAGGCCAACATTATGCAAGGGATTATTTACCTAAATTCTAGTGGGGTAAAACACCAAATACTGTGAGATCTCTGTTAGCCGGAACAATTGGTGAAGAGCACTACCGTGAATGAATGAGTGTTTTCCCGTTAACGAGACAGTTATCACAAATCAAGAAAATATCCCTCATCCCCAGAATGTTTATGGTAATGGAAAAATTTTCTCGGTAGTTCCTGCAATTGCCCATTACATCATCTCTCGAACCCGGAAATATACCCCATCTCCGGAATTTTCTCGGTTATCTGGGAAACTTTCCTCATAGTTTTCAGGAAAATGTGCCTCTCTGAAAGTCATTTACCTAAGCCGTAAGTTTCCTGCAAAATCATGCTTTGGGAATTAATTTTAGATAAAATTTCAATTACGGCTTTCAGAAAGTTCCGGGTTTCAAGGATTCCAGCTAACGGAGAAGGCTGCTGTTCCTACCAGAAATCAGTTTCAAATGCGAGTATGTGACAGACTTTGAGGCAAGAGGATGTCTTTTAAATGCTTTTAACACCCTTATTTACTTGAATAATGAAAAACAATTTTCAATTTTAAATGAATAGAGAGATTTTAACGCGTTGTGCATTTTTCAGTATTTTACCCCTAAGAGCCAGGCAAAACCTTAAGGCTGTAATTTTTGTTTTTCACAGGCATAACCCTTCAATTCTAGGCCTAATGATAAAACTTTGAATTAGTTAGTATCAACATAAAAACAATACTGTAACAAACTTCTAAACCATTGCATAATTTTTTGTCCTGCAGATTGATCCAGTAACACTTGGACCTCATTTTCCAGTTACCCTGCAATGGATCTTGTTGTAGCTTATCTGCATGATCGAGCTTTACGACGTGAACGAAGGTATCGGGACCCTTTGGATCCCAAAACTATAAGCGATGAAAATCTAATAGATATAGGTTTCCTCGATGTGAAATTCTAAGACTGTGTTAAGATTTAGATCCATTTTTAAGGCGTAGAACGAGAAGATCTCATGCTGTTCCCATACACACGCAAGTGTTAGTTGCCTTAAGATTTTATGCCAATGGAACCTTTCAACATGTACTTAGTGATACAGCTGAAGCTGTAGCAGGGACAGGCCAAGCAGTCCGAGCCAATGTAGTCCGTAATTGGTTTACTTGATGAATTAAAATCAAATATCAATTCACCAACACAATTTTCCTCTATGTTTAAATAGTACTTTTTAGTGCAGTATACAGAGGTAATGCGAATAAAGCGTACATTGATTTAACTTTTATTTTCAATATTCTGTACATAAATAAATAAACTTCTTTATAGAAATTAAATGGCTTTCTTTTACCTTAATAATATATGTACCATATCCTTGAGCAAATTTGATGCCAATACAGTATACTTTTAATACTACTAAATACCAAAGGCACTACAGTTTGTGAAACAAAAAATCCCTTATATAAAACATATTTGAGAAATTGAAACAATAAAAAAATATTGCTACTGTTTGCATCTTAAACTACCGTACACAATTTGACATGGGTCACCACATCGTTGTGAAATAATAATACAACTACTGTTATTTGTTGCCATTTTTTAGATTTAAGAATGGAATACAGTATAATTTTCATATGTCTAGAATTACCTGCATCAATACCCGTAAATAAAAAGAAACTTATAACCCAATACTGTACTACTACAAGTAATAAAGAAAAAATAGAATACAGTACTCTTTGCTTGTTAAGCTATAAAATGTAACATGAGACAGCACATCCTTATGAAAGAACCAATGCAACAACTTGCGCTTTGGAGACTAATGTGTGTTAAATAGCAGCGATTACAGTAGGCTGTTGGTGAATTTGCACCATTATTTCTGTTTCAACCTACTTGAATCATACTTCGCAAACTACAAACTAATAAATAAAACTCGTTGAACTGGAAATTGACTACGTCTTACAAAATAAAGGAACCTTTAAAAAATAAAAATAAGTACATGAGCCTCTTTTCAAACATATAATTTTGAGTGTGGTAGGAACTTTTACCCAAAACCTGGGTAAACATTACCCGTAGTAGCACTGCAACCCATGTTATTAGTTGACAAATGTGTGTCTTTCACTTAACTTCGTGATTTTAATGAACTTATGGAGAGCTAAATATTCCTGTTACATTTTCATGACTAGTAAAGGCTGCAAGTGAAAGTTACACAATTTTTTAACATGCGGTCTTCCTTCATAACAATCACTCAAAGGAAAATTTATAATAAGTGTTTGATGACTTTTCAACTACGCTATTATCACATTTACCAAAAGTAAAGGACTTACCTAAGTAAACAACTACATATACACAGACCATAAACACAGCATCATTGGATAGGAGTTTTCGACTGCATAACTTTTGCAATGCATAGCATTGCAGATGCAATGCACTCTGTGTGAGCTACAAGCTGTAAAGAACTGTCCCTCATTTGTGTTTGAACACGAAGCATCTCTCGAAGAAGATCTTCATCTTTTCGGGCAGAAGAGGTTCGTGGCCTCCTGCCACTACTGTTCGTACTTGGCATTGGAGATGAATCCATTTCATCAGTGTAATCACCAGTTACAGTTGACCTAACAGCTGTGGCAGAAGGGGTACTAGACCTACTTCGCTGTTCCTTGGTAGCAGCAATAGGTTGACGAGTATTGCTTGAACTACATGTTTCTACCTCATATGTTCCGGATGATGAAAATCCAGGAATGTTTGTAGGTGCTGAAATTTCAGGTTCTAAATGCACAATGGGTACTGTGATATCATGTTCCTGTATATCCTCATTCAGAATGAGGGTTATAGAATCATCTTTCTCTTGAACGGGCCGAAACATAAATTCCTCTCGGAAACAACTACCGGTAGCTGTAAACCTAGCTCCTGAGGGTCCGGGGGTTGGTTCTCTTTCTTCTTCTGGAAAGAAATGTAGTATAATAGGTTGATTGAAGTCTATGTTAAGAGTATAATTAAAATATTACACTGTATTTCCAAATATACAAAGGCTTTTAGGAAAAATAATGGTTTGAAAAATAGTGTTGACCATCTAAATATATTTGTTTAAAATATTTTTAAATCTAAATATCAACTAGGCGTTAAATTTCTTATATTTGCACTTCTCAATTTTGTCCATTAACATACGAGTTATAAAAACATTTAATATATAAATTAGGGAAGCAATAAACAAGCTAGAAATGAAACCAACTTACTAGTGTCGTTATTTTTCAAAATTATATAAAAAAATCAGTATACTGTACAGTATTTCCAAATCAAGATGTGAAAAAATGTCTCCAAAAGTTTTTTCTAAAATAAAAACAAGGGCAGAAAAAACAAAATATATCAGGGGGTTGGAAAAGTATTTTGACTGAATTACCATTAATAGGTTCTTCACTTTCAACATCCCCTGGAATCCCATGTATAGAGGCTGGATCTAATAGTAGAAGAATTGCTTCTTCAATTGCAGTGTATGTAATTTCAATTTGGGGGCTGCCACCTTGAAGAGAAAATATAAATAATAACTGTCTTACTGTGAGCTGTGGTTACATACACTATATGCTAACTATGTTATATTTGGCAGAAATCATAGTTACAAAGGAATCTACTGAAATAGTTCCAAACATTATAACCTAACCTATCATTGTAGCTGTAGCCACAAAAATTCTCCTTTATCTATGTCAAAAGTTAATTAGATTTAAGGTAACAAACAATAAATGGTAAAATAAGTCAAAAAAAATAGTCGCAGTCAGAAATTTTCAACCTGTATTAGTTGTAAACTATAAGCCTATAAGCCTAACAAAGTAAAATTTACATATTAATGTATACCAAATATGAATATAAATCTATTGATGAATGAAAATTAACGACATATAAAAAGGAATTCTATGGCAACTTATACATTATGACCTTCATTACCGTCGGAAATAACGTAATTATTAATATGTAGTTTATAACAGTAACCAAACCTACCTAACCTAGCTTCCTTTACCAACGGGAGGCCTCCGCCGCCCTGCCACACAAACTCATATTAACTATCTCTGTTCTACGTCAGTTGCGACACAATGACAAGTGTGTCTTAAAATTGTGTAATCTATATGATAGGTATAATAAGAAAATCCAAAAGTTGTGGGGAAATTATTAACAGTTGTACAGACTTCCCTGACTACCGGGTGGGAAGATATTGGAAGCATAATGTGTTGTCTAATGGTAGACCCTGCTGCCGTATGGCATCACGAAAATTAGGAGCAAGTCCAAGGTTGCTGATCTGACTAAATGTGTCATTTACACACAATTGCAGGGTCGCAATTGTTTCTCGTAATATCAACAACACAACATACATACTGTATATTGATTCTCACTTTTTGTGTTTACATTTCGGTATTTATGGTTATTTATTATTAATATTATTATTAATAAAGAGGTATTTTTATTAATAGTACTAAAGAATTATTATTACAGGCCCCGACGTGGGTCAGTGACTGTGCCTGGGTTGGTTAATCCACATAAAAAAAAAAAAAAAAATTTAGGTTGAACGGTAAAGTTTTTACTATTTACTCACACGGAAAACTTCGAAGAACGATGTTTCTTTTAATGAATGCGCTCATATAAGGAAAATATGTGTATTCATTCACGATGGAGAGCCACCACACTACTTACTTCCTTGAGTTTACAAACACGAAAATCGTACCAAGCCTCAGAAAAACCATAGTTAAGTTTGTTTCATATTGTCAATCAATAACCACGCTAACAATATTAAGACTTACCTGTTCCACCAGCATATTTCTTATCTTGTGCTGCTTTTTTCTTAACGCTCACACGAAGATCAGCAGAAAACTTCCGCCGAATTTCAGTAACATTGCGGGTGACTCTACCAACAGCATTCACCGCATTTAACACTTCACCCCAGGCTGGTTTTTGAGTTGAAGTGTACAACTACTTGAGTCCAACTTCCCTAAAATCATTTCTTTTCGTTTGGCTACCTCAGTCACAAGAGCGTATACTTCAGCCTCACTGAAATTAGGTCGTCTCTTCTTGGCTGGTGGTCCTTCCATGTTTACACAATAATATCACGTGCGTCGCTCTCAGCTGATTTCTCCTTCTCTTGTGATTGGTTGATGATTTTGTTAACTGAGCGTTGATTGGCCAACTAGCATCTGCACTGACATCTACCGTCCGACAAGAGAACTTAATTTACAAGGTAAACACTAGAGTTATGGTAGTCTTACGGTACCATAATTAAATTTTGAGTATGCTAAATTTATGGTAGTGTAAGGCTCCCACAATATATGGTACTGTATCATGCTGAAAAACGTAACTTATGAGGTGTTTTGAGTATCCCCCCCCTGGGCAACTCCACACTCAACGTGCTAAACGCCTATGCTCCCTCAGATCAGCTTCAATACACAGATCTCCCAGACTTTTTACAGACTGAGCCCACTGTCCTAATGGGTGACCTGAATACTAGACACAAGAAATTAGGTGACTCCACCACTAACACCAATGGTAGGAGACTTATCTCACTTCTCAGCGCATATGAAGATGTTCAAATTATAGGTAATAATGAACCAACACACATCTATGGCGGGGGTCTAGACAAATGTATTGGCTTTAATCTATCATACACAACTCATAGCTCTGATGTTGTCACTGATCTTATGTCTGACCACAGCCCAATCCAAGCTAGTATACATGTAGCCAATGACACCCCCACTGGTGGTAAACTCAACAGACGTAGAATCACAGTCAAGCAAGAACATGAAAGCCAGTTCATAGACTTCATCCATGACTGGTACAAGGACTACAAGCCTGACAATTACCAAAGTTTCCATGACGATCTGATAGATAGGACTTATGTATACTTCACCAACAATGCCTCCACCAAAAAAAGGAGAAAACGTGGTCAGCATAATGGGAACAGGCAACAGCAGTGCTATAATGACCCTGAGCTGAAAAAACTCAGGGCTAGGGTCAGGAGGGTGGGTAAGGGTTACAGACAATTTAGAACACCTCAAATGTTACAATTGTATCAAGCTTCCCTTGCTGCTGTCAGGGAACGTGTAAACGAACTCAGACAAAATGCATGGGAGACATATGTCAACAGCCTGAACCAACACACATCCCTCAGCAAAGCCTGGAAAGACATAAACATAATCAGAGGTAAAAACAGAAGACACGTCTCCCATCCAAACCCTCTGCAAAAGTCGAATGAGCTAATAACAAAGTGGGCTCATGTGTCGAGCTATGACATGTTACCAGCTAGGACTCGGGGACTCCTTGATGCGAAGTCTGTAGAGGGAAGTAATCTTATTAGCTTTATGCTGGGCAAACAGCACGATGAGTGTGATGTTCCATATACTGAGTGGGAGCTTGACGCCGCCCTCGCCAGGGGTAGGTCTACTTCCCCTGGAGAGGACGGAGTCACCTACAACATCATTAGACTACTAAGGCGCGTGCCAGGCAATCCATTGTTGGTATTGTACAATATGAGTCATGCCGAGGGCCAACTACCCACATCATGGACCAGCAGTATTGTTGTACCAATACCGAAACCAGGACAGCCTGATGCCTTTCGTCCCATATCACTAACCAGCTGCCTGTGTAAAACCTTTGAGAGGATGGTTCTTGGCAGACTCTTATATAGAATCAGAGAACACATGTCTCCTAACATAAATGGCTTCACCCATGGTAAAGGTGTACATAATTGCATCACCACATTCCTAACTGTGCATGGTGATGAAAGGCACAGATACACCACATTTCTTGACCTAAAAGCTGCATTTGATATTGCCAATAGGCAACTGATATTGTACGAACTAGCCAAAATGGATATAGGAGGTAGGCTGTTACACTGGATAAGTGGTTACCTAACCAACAGAAGGGCTGCTGCACTGTTTCAGGGATACAAAAGTGAAGTTAAAGATATGCAACTTGGTACCCCTCAAGGTGGAGTACTTAGCCCCACTTTGTTCAATGTTCTTATGAATGCATTATTAAATTTAATACCAGACAACCCCAGCAATATCTCAATCAGCTATGCTGACGATATTCTTATACATACTAAAACTCATCGTGAAATGCAAACCACCCTGAACCATGTATACGCAGCCTGTGAACACCTCGGTCTTATTATCTCCACTGACAAAACTAAGGTGTTCAACAAACAAGCTGGGAACCGCAAACGCGGCCCCGCCAAGTTCTTTTAAATATCTTGGTGTTTCCGTCCCTTGTACCCTACCTGCCATACAACAGCTAACCCGCCAATGTACTGACAGACTGAGACCTCTTAGAAGTGTAGCGGGGTACAGCCCGCACTATGGTGCTAATATTAGAATTGTTAAAACAACGTACCTAGGCTATATAAGATCTCTGATAGATTACCACGCACCAGCCCTGGTCATTCGTGACGGGAAAGGCGTTGACAAGCTCGAGAAAATGCAAAATAAAGCCCTCAGAATTATCCTAGGATGTCCCATGAGCACTAAAGTACTTAATATGAGGAAAGAACTAGGTATACCCAGTGTTAAAGATAGAATAATTGAAGTCAACCTCATGATAGCCCTGAGGCTTCTGCGTGGTGATCCTGACAACATTGTTTCCTTAAAATTGCTAGAATGTATGAACCATGGGACTACTGAGTCTAAATGGATCCAAACTACAGCTACACATATGAAGATATTTGGACTAGACCAGCTGTACAAAGTTGAGACACAACAGCGCTTCCTGCCACCCTGGCGGACAGTTCCCTTCGATATCACAATACCGACGTATCCGCCTAAAAAATTAATTATACAAAGCATTTATCTCCAACACACTGCCAAATTGAGAGCTCTTGAACACATACACACTCAACAGACTGATGATAATATCACACAGACCATCTACACTGATGGGTCTCTAAACACCGCCTGTGGGAGGGCTGGAAGTGCTATTGTTGTGACTCAACCTGACGGTAATATAATTGAGAAAGGAGTTAGAATTAACAACTGGGCATCCACTCTACAAACTGAATTAGTTGCCATACTCACAGCTATTAAATTCATTGAAACCACTGTTACTGACAGTCTCATCATCACTGACTCTCTATCCTCACTACTTGCCCTTGGTACCCTCGACTCAGGTTGTCACGCTCTTGTCTCTGAAGCCAGACACAAATATGCGTGCCTTGTTGACCGGGGTGTCAGGGTCAAACTGTTGTGGATCCCCTCTCACATAGGCCTCATAAAACATGACAGAGTTGATGCCCTCGCCAAACTCGCGTCTAACAAAGACACCGTTGAATACAATTTGGGTCTGTCAAAAAGAACCCTTAAAACTGTAATTAGGAAAGAACTTATTGATGAGTTTGACGCAAGTAGACAAGTGCAAACAGGCACTAGTCAATCCATAGTTTACCATGATGAGATGTATCAAGTGAAACATGTATATGGAGCAAGTAACAAGATCACTAGATTACAAGATGTTGTAACAGCTAGATTAAGGTTAGGATATAAGTACCTTTGGCAGTATGTTCCTCAAGCAGATGTAAACAAAACTAAATGTAAAGTGTGTGGCCATACATATGGCCACACACTTGAACACTACGTCCTCGACTGTGTGAAGATAGAACCTTTTAGGGACAGGTCCAAGCACACTGTGTGTGAAATGGCACAACACTTCATCTCTAATGGCAAGATAGCCGACATATTAAGATTGTATCCACTTTTTTGCACTTAGTATCTACGTCAGTTCTCATGTACAGAACCAAATACGCAATGTGCTTGAATACCTCCCACGTAAATGTGAATAACAAAGTGTGAGGCCAGACATACTGCCTCACACGCCTGTTCTCACGCATTTGTGAATAAGTTACCCTTTATGTATAGAACTAAACAAATAATGTAAATGAAATACTGTGTAACTTTCAGTGCCATAATATCCTGACAACCGGGGTTAATTATTATGACCCTTTGTAAACCCTACTCTGTAATCCTTTTGCGCTACCGCTCACAGGATGAGTGTGGGGTGCACAATAAAGTAGCCGCTGCAAGCGGCAAAATCAAATCAAAATCACCCCCCGCCCCCCTCCCTCCAAGTGGCTATTACCATTTATATCACAAGCCAACTCCCACGCCTACCAAACCCCTACACCACCCCCCCTTCCTACCACCCCCTCCCTACCATTATGATGTACTGCTACCTACCACAGCCAATTACTTACTTCCACATCTCTCTCTCTCTCTCTCTCTCTACCACTGTCTGGACCACGTGTTACCCTAACCACAATCTCTACCTTACCATCACTACCACCACAAGGGTTTACCATCTTCAACCACTATTCCTACCACGATCTATATATTACCACCATCCTCACTCACCCACTACAACTACTATACCAAAAATATTCGAACACTACCACCATTCCCTACCACATCTACCACTACCATCAACTCTTACTACAACTACCCCATCATTACCACACTACCATTTCCACAACCTACCACTACCACCCCACCACAGCCAACCACTACCACCACAGCCAACCACTACCACCCCACCACAACCATTACCTCTCTACCACCCCACCACAGCCATCCACTACCACCCCACCCTACCATTACCTCCCTACCACCCCACCATTGCCTCCCTACCACCCCACCACTACCACCCCACCCCACCATTACCTCCCTACCACCCCACCACAACCATTACCTCCCTACCACCCCTTACATGACCATAACAATATATTAACTACAAGATTTAGTGACAATAAATTCTTTACTTAATGACTCCAGTCTCTCTCTCTCTCTCTCTCTCTCTCTCTCTCTCTCTCTCTCTCTCTCTCATCCTCCTATGCCCTATCTTATGATCCTTTCCCTTCATTACCCCCCTCCCTTCCCTCCCCTTCATTTACACCTTCCATCCTCCCTTCCATTCGCCCCCCAACAACACCTTCCCCCCCTCCCCTCCTCCCTCTAACAACACCTCCCCCCTCCTCCTCTCCCCTACCTCCCCTCCCCCCCCTCCCTCTCCTTGACACTCTCACTACCACCAAGTAGGTCGGAGATGAAAATTCAATTTGGCCTCGAAAGATGATTGGCTGAGGCAGACAGGTCATTACATTGCTTCTCTGCTCTGATTGGTTAGTTTGGGTGGGATGGGAGTGGGGGGGGGGGGGGTTGCTGTTCTCCCTCCTGTCATCGATCATTGGCTACTTCCTCCGTAATTGCCCTAGCGCTTGATGGTGATTGGCGGAGCGCTGAACAACCAACGACCACTTAATTACGTCGTTTAAAGAGACTTAAAACTACACCCCGACGATAAATTACAACTGCGTCTTGATGTTCAACGACGATGACGTGATTAACGATACGATGGTGGTTGGCTGTCGTTAAAGTTAGGTCAGTTTGGTTAGGTTAGGCTAAGCTATTTAGATTGTTAAATTAGGTTAGGTTAGGTTAATATAGGTTAGGTTAACTTACTTAGGTTAGTTTGGTTAGGTTACGTTATGAGGTTAAGTTAATTATGTTAGGTTAAGTTAGGTTGGTTAGGCTAGGTTAGGTTAGGCTCGACCTTGACAACATTCTTAATCTGCCCTTAACACAAGACTTTTCTCCAGCATCTTGACTATCACCGGCTGCCCCGTGACACAAGCCCCGCACCTGGGTCATTTCCTGAGTAGGGGCGCGTGTCCACCCCCCTCCCCCCCTCCTGAGGCCTTGGCGGGGGTGAAGCAGCCAAGTATATCAGTTGGGAGGGGAGGGGGGGAGGGGAAGGGGGGTAAACACGGCAGTCAAAAACACCCCTAACACGACCCCCCGCCATGACCCTTCTACCATCAGCTACGACCCCCTCCCCAAGCTACGACCCTCCATCTCTCCCACCCCCCCCCCCCCCGCAATAAATTACACCCTGTTAGCTAACTGCTGCCCTGGCTGGTCTCCCTGGCACCTGGGACCACGTGAGAGTACCTTCCCTCCTCTCCTCCAATCCCTCCCTCTTTCCTCTTGTCCTCCTTCCTTTCCCTCCCTTCTTCCTTTCCTCCCTCCTTTTCCTTCCCTCCTCTCCTTCCTTCCTCATCTCCCCCCTTCCTCTCCCCTTCCCTCCTTCTTCTCCCTTTCCCAAACTCCTATCTCACCCCTTCCCTCCTCCTTCCTTCCCTCCCTCCTTCCTCTTCCCTTCCGTCCCTCCTTCCTCTTCCCTTCCCTCCCTCCCTCCTTCCTTCCTTCCTCTCCCCTTCCCTCCTTCCTCTCCCTTTCCCAAACTCCTATCTCACCCCTTCCCTCCCTCCCTCCTTCCTCTTCCCTTCCCTCCCTCCCTCCTTCCTCTTCCCTTCCCTTCCCTCCCTCCCCTCCCCTCCCCCCCTCCTTCCTCTCCCCTTCCCTCCTTCCTCTCCCCTTCCCATCTCCTATCTCACCCCTTCCCTCCTCCTTCCTTCTCTCCCTCCTCTCCTGGACTGGGACCTCTTCAACAGACCCTTTTTAGCACAAAACTGGAAACCAACACAAACATCCCGTCACAGCCCCGTCATCCACAGGACCACCCACCCACCCTCCCACCCACAGCAACACCACCCAACCCCTCATCACCACACCACCACCCAGCAGCCAAACGACCACCAGAGCACCACCACCCCACTCACCACAACTCCACCCAGCACCACCCAACGACAGCACCACACCACCACTCAACCCATCATCACCCTCACTCAGCACCACCACCCTACTCCACACCACAACAGCACCACACCCACCCAGCAGAACCACAGCACCACCCCCACCCAGCAGCACCACCCCAACCCAGCAGCACCACCACCCCAACCCAGCACAACCCCTCACCCAGCAGCACCACCCTACTCCTCACCACGACAGCAGCACCACCACCTAGCAGCAGCAGTACCTCTTCATACTATGAGCACCACTCAAATAATAAAATTACAGGTGGTCCAAATGAAGCCCTAAGATTCATCACAGGTAAAAGATACCCCTTCACCAGAACCACAGCCAAGATACAGAGAGACCTGAGAATAAAACCCATCAACCAGCAGCTGCACACCCTGGCCAGCAGAGTCTGGCAAAAGATAGAACGATCAGAGCAAGAACTCCTTCAAAGACTCCCGCCAGATAACGACAACAGCCATACATGGTTCCCAAAAAGTTACCAAATCTCAAAAGGTCCATTACCACCCCCGATCTATACGGCCAGGCAATAGACAAGCCTCCCTAGACCAGCATCCGCCAGTAGGGTCGGCGGAATATGAAATAAGGCCCTCAAAACACCCATATGGAACAGGGTAGGATGTCTAGTGCCTGTACCGACTGACAATAACTAACCCATGACACAACCCTAACACACCATTAACTTCCTTCCCCCCACCTCTAATCTTCTTTCACCCCTCCTTTCTCTACAAAAAAAAAAAAAACACCCCCACCCGTCACCACCACCCACCACCACCACCCAACCCCTCATCACCACCGCCCAACCCCTCACAATCACAGCACCACCCTCACCCAGCACCACAGCACCACCCTCACCCAGCACCACAGCACCATCCTCACCCAGCACCACAGCACCACCCTCACCCAGCACCACAGCATCACGGCAGGAAGGTTTGGTTGCAGTTAACAGGTGAGATGGTTGGAGCAGTAACCAGATCACGGTGTGGCTAGCGATCAAGTTGGTGAGACAGACAAACAGACACACAGTCATGGTCGACAAACATACACAAATGCATCATCCAATAGATACAGACATACAGAAAGAAACACACACACACACACACACACACATCCCCATGATCAATAGACATACAGACACAGACACACAAACCAAGTGACAAACAAAGACACACAGATAAACAAGAACAAAGAAGAAGAAGAAGAAGAAGGAGAGGAAGAATAAGTACCAGCAGTAATCAGATTAAGCAAGAGGTGGGGCAGGAGAGAGAGAGTAGGGGGTAGGAAGGGGTAGGGGGGGTAGGGAGGGAGAAGATGCGAGGGGGGGGGGGAAGAGGAGGTAAGGAAGGGGGGATAGAGGAGGGTAGAGAGACCTTAGAGAGTCCTGACACAACTAACAAGATTCCATTGTTCTCGCTGGCCATTGAAACTCGCTTACTGTGTGTGTGTGTGTGTGTGTGTGTGTGTGTGTGAAGTGTGAGGATTTACTTATCTGGGCCTGTTGTGTAGCTCACGGGGGCCGCCAGCTGGAAGCCTCCCTCCAGTATGTTAGCTTAAAGGGTGTGCCGTGCCGTGTCGTAAACTCACAACACCCTCGATCTGGGGGTGTGTCGTAAGCTCACAACACTCTCGATCTGGGGGTGTCGTAAACTCACAACACCCTCGATCTGGGGGTGTGTCGTAAGCTCACAACACTCTCGATCTGGGGGTGTCGTAAACTCACAACACTCTCGATCTGGGGGTGTGTCGTAAGCTCACAACACTCTCGATCTGGAGGTGTCGTAAACTCACAACACCCTCGCTCTGGGGGTGTGTCGTAAGCTCACAACACCCTCGATCTGGGGGTGTCGTAAACTCACAACACCCTCGATCTCGGGGTGTGTCGTAAGCTCACAACACCCTCGATCTGGGGGTGTCGTAAACTCACAACACCCTCGATCTGGGGGTGTCATAAACTCACAGTAATTATAGGTCTTGTTGTGTCGTTAACTCACAGCAGCACAAGGAATCTCTGGGTCTGTTGTATCGCAAACTCAGCATCATGGGGGAGGGAGTGTCGCAAGTTTACAGACGGTACAGTACTGTGACGTAAGCTCTGACCATCGACTACCCAAGACGGTGGTTATGTTGCGTCACAAGCTCCGGGTACCAGCGTCACATGTTGTCAATAAACACACCTGATGAAGCAGATCTATGAGCATACATTACTGGCGTTGATTACAGTGTCTACGGGCGGTGGCGGAGACGGACTGGCGCTACGTACACCACAGTAAGAGTCCTTCCTCCTTTTCCACAGTAAGAGTCCTTCCTCCTTATCCACACTAAGAGTCCTTCCTCCTTATCCACAGTAAGAGTCCTTCCCCCTTATCCCTTATACAGCTGATGTATACGGTGTTGGTTGAGGATTTGTATTGTAGATGTGCGACTCCCTGGCCCTCTGTAGTGGTAGTGGAGGGCGGTGGTGGAGAGACAGGACACCAAACTTTAAGACTGGTTCCTGATGGTGGTGGAGGTAGGTGCAGAGGGTATTAATGGTGGTGGTGGTGGAAACGGTGGCAGTGGTGGTAGTAGTGGTAGTTGTGGATGCAGGGTAGTGGTGGGAGTATTGGTGGCAGTGGTGGTAGTAGTGGTAGTTGTGGATGCAGGGTAGTGGTGGGAGTATTGGTGGCAGCGGTGGTAGTTGTGGATGCAGGGTAGTGGTGGTGGAAACGGTGGCAGTGGTAGTAGTGGTGGTGGTGGTGGTGGTGGTAAGTCGGGTGGACGGATATTATAATAAAAAAAATCATAACCCATTACGTCCGGGACACACACACACACACACACACACACACACACACACACACACACACACACACACACACACACACATCCCCCCGTCCCTGAGCGTGTAGTGTAAACATCTCATCACAAGTGTAATTCTAACGTTATATTTAGAAGTAATTTTTTTGTCTCAAGTCCAGCATCAAGGAGTAATGTTTACGTCTTAGCTAAGGGATCATTCATCATAGGAGCCTCTTGAGGATCTGAGCCTCTACGTTAGTCTCCACAGCCTCTACGTTAGTCTCCACAGCCTCTACGTTAGTCTCCACAGCCTCTACGTTAGTCTCCACAGCCTCTACGTTAGTCTCCACAGCCTCTAGTGAGTCTCCACAGCCTCTACGTTAGTCTCCACAGCCTCTAGCGAGTCTCCACAGCCTCTACGTTAGTCTCCACAGCCTCTACGTTAGTCTCCACAGCCTCTACGTTAGTCTCCACAGCCTCTACGTTAGTCTCCACAGCCTCTACGTTAGTCTCCCTTAACCACGAGGGGGAAAACAATGCCAACCAACCAGACGTCAACAACAGACTACGACAATCTACCATTACCACCCTCACTACTACCATCCTCACCACCACCCTCACCACTACCACCCTCACCACCCACCATTACCACCACCCTCACCACTACCACCCTCACTACCATCCTCACCACCCACCATTACCACCACCCTCACCACTACCACCCTCACTACCATCCTCACCACCACCCTCACCACTACCACCCTCACCACCCACCATTACCACCACCCTCACCACTACCACCCTCACTACTACCATCCTCACCACCCTCACCACTACCACCCTCACTACTATCATCCTCACCACCACCCTCACCACTACCACCCTCACCACCCACCATTACCACCAACCTCACCACTACCACCCTCACTACCATCCTCACAACCCACCACTACGACCCTCACTACTATCATCCTCACCACCCTCACCACTACCACCCTCACTACTATCATCCTCACCACCCACCATTACCACCCTCACTACTATCACCCTCACCACCCACCATTACCACCACCCTCACCATTACCACCCTCACTACAATCATCCTCACCACCCACCATTACCACCACCCTCACCACTACCACCCTCACCATTACCACCCTCACTATCATCCTCACCACCCACCATTACCACCACCCTCACCACTACCACCCTCACTACTATCATCCTCACCACCCACCATTACCACCCTCACCACTACCACCCTCACCACCCACCATTACCACCACCCTCACCACTACCACCCTCACTACCATCCTCACCACCCACCATTACCACCCTCACAACCATCCTCACCACCCACCATTACCACCACCCTCACCACTACCACCCTCACTACCATCCTCACCACCCACCATTACCACCCTCACTACCACCCTCACCACCCACCATTACCACCACCCTCACCACTACCACCCTCACTACCATCCTCACCACCCACCATTACCACCCTCACTACCATCCTCACCACCCACCATTACCACCACCCTCACCACTACCACCCTCACTACCATCCTCACCACCACCCTCACCATTACCACCACCCTCACCACTACCACCCTCACTACCATCCTCACCACCACCCTCACCACTACCACCCTCACTATCATCCTCACCACCCACCATTACCACCACCCTCACCACTACCACCCTCACTACCATCCTCACCACCCACCATTACCACCACCCTCACCACTACCACCCTCACTACCAGCCTCACCACCACCCTCACCACTACCACCCTCACTATCATCCTCACCACCCACCATTACCACCACCCTCACCACTACCACCCTCACTACCATCCTCACCACCACCCTCACCACTACCACCCTCACTACCATCCTCACCACCCACCATTACCACCACCCTCACCACTACCACCCTCACTACTATCATCCTCACCACCCACCATTACCACCACCCTCACCACTACCACCCTCACTACCATCCTCACCACCACCCTCACCACTACCACCCTCACTACTATCATCCTCACCACCCACCATTACCACCACCCTCACCACTACCACCCTCACTATCATCCTCACCACCACCCTCACCACTACCACCCTCACTACCATCCTCACCACCACCCTCACCACTACCACCCTCACTACCATCCTCACCACCCACCATTACCACCACCCTCACCACTACCACCCTCACTACCATCCTCACCACCACCCTCACCACTACCACCCTCACTACCATCCTCACCACCACCCTCACCACTACCACCCTCACTACCATCCTCACCACCACCCTCACCACTACCACCCTCACCACTACCACCCTCACCACCCACCATTACCACCACCCTCACCACTACCACCCTCACTACCATCCTCACCACCACCCTCACTACCATCCTCACCACCCACCATTACCACCACCCTCACCACTACCACCCTCACTACCATCCTCACCACCCACCATTACCACCACCCTCACCACTACCACCCTCACTACCATCCTCACCACCCACCATTACCACCACCCTCACCACTACCACCCTCACTACCATCCTCACCACCACCCTCACCACTACCACCCTCACTACCATCCTCACCACCCACCATTACCACCACCCTCACCACTACCACCCTCACTACTATCATCCTCACCACCACCCTCACCACTACCACCCTCACCACCCACCATTACCACCACCCTCACCACTACCACCCTCACTACCATCCTCACCACCACCCTCACCACTACCACCCTCACTACCATCCTCACCACCACCCTCACCACTACCACCTTCACTACCATCCTCACCACCCACCATTACCACCACCCTCAACACTACCACCCTCACCACTACCACCCATCACCACTACCCTCCTGTGCCGCCATAATACCCAGGTCTTCCAATCTAGCGGTTCTCTCCTCATGGTGACTTTTCTTCCTCTCTCCGTGATGTGTTGTAACCCCATCGCACTGTAGTTTAAGGTCTGCGGTGTCGTAAGCTCAAAACAACCCTATGATCGTAAACCTACAAAACAAAACTGAACAAGCACACACACACACACACACACACACACACACATATATCTGTAATCCAGCCCGTGTGTGTGTAGGCCTAGGCTCGCTGTACGGCCTACACTCTCTACAGCCACATTTCCTGGCATGTTTGTGGTAGTGGTAGGGGACAGAGGGATGACGGGGGGGGGGGGGGGCAGTGTGGTTACCATCCTAATTACGGTTTACGGCAGAGGGGCAGTAAAAATCGCTCGCTAGTAATAAACTCTATGGTCACATTTACTTAGTGGCTTTGTATTGGTCGACTCCCCTTGTGTGACACCGAGGTATACTGTGAATCATCCCGTGGCATCACCTTGTCCTGACCCCCACGTGGCACCTGTATGACACCCGACACGATTCATACGTGAAATAAAAGAAATTAACAAAACAAAACAGTGACGTTTATGTTGACTTATACAAGTACCACCTATCTTATTATTATTATTATTATTATTATTATTTTTGTGATTATTATTGTTATTGTCTTCCTATGATCCAATGCTGTATGGTGACCTTTCACTGACGTCACCCTGACCTCTAAGAATGGGCCTTTACCTCCCAAAACCAATGACCTGTACCTCTCTTAATCTCCAACAATGGCCACTACCTCTCTTTGCTTCCAGGCTCCAACATTGGCCACTACCTCCCTTAACCTCCAACAATGGCCTCTACCTCTTAACCTCCAGGCTCTAACAATGGCCACTACCTCCCTTAACCTCCAAGAATGACTTCTTACCTCCCACAACCTGCAACAATGGCCTCCAGAGATCCTTTTATGGAGCGATTCTCAGAAAGTTCATCAGCTTAAGATTCTGATGTGAGAAGCGATTTATCTTACTTAAGGCACGACACATAATGGCGGGCGTAATGGCGTCGGAATTACACTGAGACTAGACTACCCTGACAAGATGAGCGGCTCTCTCTCTCTCTCTCTGAAGGCTTTTAAGAATCTCTCTCTCTCTCTCTCTCTCTCTCTCTCTCTCTCTATCTCTCTCTCTCTCTTATCCCGTCATTAACGAGCAGCCATAATTACCATAAGAACCATTAATCACCATCGCCATTAATCACCATTATAATAAATACCACCACAACCATTCATCACTACCGACCCAACCACTATCGTCACTACAACCATCACCACCAAGTCCGTCATAGTGTAGGTCTCCGGCTCACCCGCCCCCAGTATTTTCTGTTTCCAAGCTTAGTTTTACCTTTTTCTCTTCGTATCATATTTCCATCATTACAATAAGATAAATTCTCTGTACTTTTACAAATTAAAAGAAAATCAGCAATCAAAGGAACACTCACGATGGTCAGCGTTTACCAAATTTGACAGCCGATCACCTCATTAGGTTTGGTAACAAGCAGCCCGGCAATACAGGTCATCTGTCATCAGTAATTAATACATTTAATAGACCATCCTATTAACTACCAAAAATGTGCTGAGTCATGCCCCAAGGAGTACCAGCACCACTGCCCCCCTTCAGGTTGTTGAACGACTCCAAGGGAAGTACTGCCCATCCCTTAACTGTAACTACTTTCCCCACTGTGAGGACAGTAGTGGCAAAATTCCTAACACTCGGCGTTTCAGTTTGTGAAGCGGAGCGTTCTTTCTCACCTCTGGGTAGGATTGAGACCTGTGTGCGGTCATGGCTCAGACAATCTCTGTATTCTCTCAACAGTGTCATCTCACACCACCAAGAACTCTCAAAGATGTTCAGAATAACTTTAGTCACTTTGTGCTGAACTAGAAGTAACATATAGGAAGAAAACTTTGGTGTAAATGTACGAGTTCTATACCCATGTATTTCACTGCCAATATTATTCTAAACTAATAATTTATTCCTATAAAATATTTGTTAACATTAATAAAGCTATTATAAGAAGACAAGAACATAAGAATGAAAGGAAACTACAGCGGGCCTATTGGCCCATACTGGGCAGCCCAGTTTACACCCATACAGTACAGTATATCCGTCCAGCCTATGTTTTAAGCTATCCAGCGCATTCGAGTTAATGATGATATTTGGTAACTTGTTCCACTCTTCCACTACTCTATTTCCAAACCAGTGTTTACCTATTTTGCGCCTAAATCCAAATTTGTCTCATTTAAAACCATTGTTACGAGTTCGCTCCTGGTTGGATAGTTTGAGTACCTTTGTTATATCACCTTTGTTTAGCCCTGACTTCCATTTATACACCTCTATCATATCACAAGAAAAAATAATGAAGGAAATATCTGATCAGCATGAAAAAGATTTAAGCGAGGGAGGGCTCTCCTGTCTTTTGTTTGATGGAAGAATAGATGACACAAAAGTTTTGCTAGAAGTAGAGGGAGTGAACAGAAAGTTTCCAGGTCTCATCAAAGAAGAACACTACTCTGTCTGTTCTGAGCCTGGTGGTCGGTTTTTGTTTCACTTTGCTCCCGAAACTGAAGTAGAAGGGAAGAAACATGCAGAGGTCATTGCTGATCATATTTTATGTTGGGTTCAGGAGAGAGGACTTGGCAGTTCACTGAAGGCTGTTGGTGGAGATTCAACTGCAGTGAACACCGGATGGCAGGGAGGTGTAATGACGCATTTAGAGAAAAAACTAGGAAGAAGACTTGTTTGGATTGTATGTGATTTACATACAGGCGAGCTACCTCTTCGTCATCTCATCCAGGAACTTGATGGTCCTACAAAGAGCAACAACAAGTGGTCAGGTCCCCTTGGCATCATGCTGGATGAAGCAACACAACTAGAAATAAATACAACCTTTCCAAAGGTCGAAGTTGGCCCTCCCCTTCCGGCGTTGTCTGAAGGAGTCATCAAAGATCTCAGCACAGATCAATCCTATGCTTATCGTATTGCCCAAGCAATAAGATCAGGAGAAGTGCCTCAGTCATTGGCTCTCTTGGAGATTGGACCTGTCAGTCACAGCCGTTGGTTAACTACAGCTCTTCGTTTCTGCAGGATTTGGATTTCCAAACACGAATTGAAGGGCAAAGTGCTGAAGAATTTGAGGTTAATTGTTGAATTTATTATTGGAGTTTATCTTCCCCAGTGGTTTAGTGTGAAACTTAATCCTATGTGGGTGGATGGGCCCAATCACCTTTTGTTTCAATTGCAGCTAGTAAGAACACAGAGGAAGGTAGTGAGGGACATCGTGTTACCTGTGGCAAGAAGGTCCGCTTGGTATGCTCGATCAGAAGCAGTTTTGCAAGCAATGCTTTGCAGTCAATGTACCAATCTCCGAACCGAGGCTGTAGAAGTCATTCTAAAGATTAGAGGAACGCTAATAGATGACGACCAGTTGGGAGACTGTTCGTTTCATTCAAGAAAAGTTCCCCCAATAAACGTCAATGCCACCAAATTGTCAGAATTGGTTGACTTGAGTTTGGAAGTCTTAGAGCCACCATTGACAACAAGTCTAACTAGCCAAGAATTGAGAAACCTTAAAGAGACTCCAATGCAGGTGCCGAAGTGGCCTTCCCACACTCAAAGTGTGGAGAGATGTGTGAAAATGGTCACAGAAGCAGCGGGCCATGTTTACAGCCACGAGAGGCGAGAAGGTTACATCAAAGCACAAATAGCAAGCAGACTACTGATGACAAGAAACCAAAGCAAAGAGAGTATGAAGGCATTGGTTACTTTCAAATAGACTACGGATAATAAAATATAATAATTTGAAACTTGAAACAGTAACATGTGTGCAAACGCTGGTTATGTTATAAATTCACAAATATGTACATTTAAAAATCCATTTGATGTAGGTAGGACTTATCATAAAAAAAAATTTATGCCAGAATATTGTTTTGCATGCTTAAAGACTACAATAAATTGCTACCAAATTACTCGATTTTCAATTTAGCCAGTTCACCCCCTAAATTGACACACCCTAATGCACTAGGACTACACAAACGCCGCTCTCCGGGCTGCTCATTCTTTAGGCCACGGTAGGACGCCACCCTCCGGGAGGCTCCACATTGTCTCACTATTCAGTTCCTAAAACTTCTTCCATCAATAGTTCATTAACGGTGTATGTAAGTTCCACCATGTTTTTCACTACAACGGTACTGCAAAGTATAATTGTTTTAGCATTAAACTGTTATTATTTTATTGTCTAATCGTCACTACATATAACACCACCCATCATCATTACATATAACACCATCCATCATCACTACATATAACACCATCCATCATCACTACATATAACACCACCCATCATCACTACATATAATACCATCCATCATCACTACATATAACACCATCCATCATCACTACATATAACACCACCCATCATCACTACATATAACACCATCCATCATCCATCATCACTACATATAACACCATCCATCATCACTACATATAACATCATCCATCATCACTACATATAACACCATCCATCATCACTACATATAACACCATCCATCATCACTACATATAACACCACCCATCATCCATCATCACTACATATAACACCATCCATCATCACTACATATAACACCACCCATCATCACTACATATAACATCATCCATCATCACTACATATAACACCATCCATCATCACTACATATAACACCATCCATCATCACTACATATAACATCATCCATCATCACTACATATAACACCATCCATCATCACTACATATAACACCATCCATCATCACTACATATAACACCATCCATCATCACTACATATAACACCATCCATCATCACTGAATATAGCACCTAGCTATCATCACCTGAAGATTAGACACCATCCATCATCACTACATATAACACCAGCATCATCACTACATATAACACCTAGCTATATCACTAAGATTAGACACCATAGCTTATATCACCTGAAGATTAGACACCTTAGCTTATATCACCTGAAGATTAGACACCTTAGCTTATATCACCTGAAGATTAGACACCTTAGCTTATATCACCTGAAGATTAGACACCTTAGCTTATATCACCTGAAGATTAGACACCTTAGCTAACAACACCTGAAGATTAGACACCTAGCTCATCATCACTGACAGATAGACACCTTAGCTATCATCACCTGAAGATTAGACACCATAGCTTATACACCTGAAGATTAGACACCTAGCTTACATCACCTGAAGATTAGACACCCTAGCTTATACCACCTGAAGATTAGACACCTTAGCTTATATCACCTGAAGATTAGACACCTTAGCTTATACCACCTGAAGATTAGACACCTTAGCTTATATCACCTGAAGATTAGACACCTTAGCTTATATCACCTGAAGATTAGACACCTTAGCTTATATCACCTGAAGATTAGACACCTTAGCTTATATCACCTGAAGATTAGACACCTTAGCTTATATCCACCTGAAGATTAGACACCTTAGCTTATACCACCTGAAGATTAGACACCTTAGCTTACATCACCTGAAGATTAGACACCCTAGCTTATACCACCTCAAGATGAACCAGAGTCACACCTGCCGGGAGTAGCAACAGCCTGTTGATTCGGGGAGAATCATGTGTGCAGGTGAGGAGGAGACTGTGAACTTTGTGTGGGAGAGACGGTAGGAGGACGGTAGGGGCGGACGGTAGCGGCTACTGACCGTCAGGCGGGTGTTCACGTCACCAATTAGCGGCGGTGATGGTCAGCCTCGGCCACCACCTACCGCGCCCCTGAGGCCTCTCTCCCTTCCTCCCTTCTTCTCTCCCTCCCACCACTCCTCCTTCCACACCTTTATCCCCCTCTCTCTACTCCACTTCTCTCTTCCTCTACTCCTCCCTCCTCTTTTGGAGCCTCTCCCTCACTCCTCTCACACATGCCGCACTCTTGGGACTCTTCTCTTCCTCATTCCTTTTTTATCCTCTCATCTTCCGCCCTTCCTTCCTTCCTTCCTTCCTTCCTTCCTTCCTTTTCCTTATACGACCTTCCCTCCCTCCTTCCCACCCTCCCTCCTCTCTCCTCACCCTCCCTCCTTCCCTCCCTCCCTCCTGCCCTCCTTCCCTCCCTCCCTCCCTCCTTCCCTCCCTCCCACCCCTCCCTTAATATAGTTAGAGTGAGGGTGATGGGCAGTGCAGTGGGTATGGTAGAGATGGAGTGGAAAAAATGAGTAGTGGGGAGGGTAAGACGGGGAAGGGGGAAGGGGTGGGGATGAGCACGGATCAAGATGGCGTAAGAAGCAACTAAGGTGAAGGAGGTGTGAAGGACGTCAAAGAGTCAAATGAGAGAGAGAGAGAGAGAGAGAGAGAGAGAGAGAGAGAGAGAGATGCTAGGTACGTGGGCAGGTAATTGGTACGAGTGAAAAGGGAGGTAACTGTGGTGGTGGTGGTGGTAGTAGAGAGAAGAAAAGAATTAAATTTAGGTACAGCTAGTTCATTGTGTATCCCATATCCATCCTGTGAGCTATATAGTGTGAAAGGATTACAGAGCAGAGGTCACAAAGGCTCTTTTATCGGATCCCTGTGTCGGGTTATTGTGGTAGTGAATATGACAGGTGTGTGAGGGGGAGGAGGTACAGTCTCAGGGTATCATCTGTTTTATCATCAACATTATAGTATTTTGTTATTTTACTCCGGGTATTGTTTGGCCCTGTCCCTCATATGTTGGCTTTATGCAGTATTGTGCATCACTGTTTTAGGAGCACAGTGGTGGGAGGTAGTGATGGTAGTGTGGTGGTGGTGATGGTAGTGATAGTAGTGGTGGTAGTAGTAGTAGTAGTAGAGGTAATAGTCAGTAATATTAGTTATTTAATGGAAGGGGAGAGGAGTGAGGGGGCTGGTTTGGGTAGGTTAATGGGAAAGGGAGGGGTGGAGAAGGGGGAACTGGCTGGCTTGTTATGGGGGTAAGGTGGTGGGTGGGGGGGTGGCACTAGCTGGTCGATGCTAACTTCATCACTGAGATAGGGTATCGGCACCTGCCACCCACACTGTATAAAAAAAAAATCCCCCCAAAATAAGACCATAACTCAACTTATTGACACAACCTTTAAAGAAACACTCGTCCATATTCACAAACTCTCCCTCAAGCGGACGATATTAATGAAACAGATTTATCATTATCGTAATTAAGTCTTTTGGGTATTAACTTAGGCCTCTGGTATCTTTAAAATCATCGCCAGCGTGAGCAATCAGTTGTGCCTGGCGATACGGACGGTGCTGGAAGCTTCGCTGGATGGGATTTTTTTTTTGTTCATTCGGTCTCCCCCCCCCCCCCCCATATTGGTCTCCCCCCCCCCATAGTGGTCTGTGTTTGTTTGATGGCCGGCGCTGTTGAGCTACAAAAGGCTTTTGCGTACGCCACACACACACACACACACACACACACACACACACACACACACACACACACACACACACACACTCTCTCTCTCTCATACACACAGTTGTGAATAAGTCACCCACTATGTACAGAACTAAATAAACAATGTATTTGAAATAATCTAACATTCAATGCCACACTAGCTGACCACTGCTGTGTAATCCTTTTGCGCTACGGCCCACAGGATGAGTATGGGGTGTACAATAAACTAGCCGCTGTACGAGTCCCCCCCCCCCCAAAAAAAAAAAATAAAAAAAATAATCAGGTAACGTCCCCCAGATAGTGTTTCCCAGGTAACGACCCCCAGATACCGACCTCCTCCCGGCAGCAGGTGGGCTGCTATTCCCATCCATTTGTCGTAGTGCTTCCGGCTGAGGGCGGCGACAATGATAAGTCTGTTTACTGTGTTCTGGGAGTTGCACCCTGGTTCCGATCCCTGGTCGTTTCAGCCCCGAGGATTTAGAGCCCCAAATATTTCAACCAGTGGCGCGCTCATCAAGGGGGGGGGGGGGGGTATAGTACTCGTCCCAGGACACTCCAGGGGGGAGGGGTAATTTGACAGCTGACTCATGTCTGTTTCTCTCTCCATCCGTCCGTCCGTCCGTCCGTCCATGGTGCTTCTGTGTTTATCCAATAACTTTACCACACGTGATCAGGTTGGAGCCATATTTGCCAGGAAACAATATATCCGTCAGCTCGTGGACCAGGTCACGCTTCAGCGAATTCCGATCATATATGACAGTGTTATAGCCCTTTGATCACCAACACACACACACACACACACACACACATGGCTCCAGCTTATGTGTTTACCGTTGTGGATCACTTTATTTAACACCTTTATTTCTCTACCTGTGTCTGTGATAATGATGGTATAATAATAATAATAATAATAATAATAATAATAACAAAACTAACAATAACAGTAATAATACGTGTTAACAAATTACAGTGTGATAATTTGATAGTAATGTATATAGTTAGTTGAACAGTCAGGGTCAGGAAGGGTCAGCAAACAAGAGTTAAACCACGATATAAAAGGTAATGTCTCTATATACTTGTTCGAGACGTGATTCATAGCTTAATGGGGACACGTGACGATAAGCCCCCCTCCCCTCCCCTCCCCTTCAGCTTGTTACATCTGATGGTCAAACACAATACTGCTCCTTCTGGCGGGGGGGGGGGGGGGTTAGGTTAGGTTAGGTTAGGTTAGGTTAGATTCTATTACGTTTGGTTAGGTTAGATTATGGTTAGGTTAGTATTACGTTATGTTATATTTTGTCATGTATGGTTAGGTTAGGTTATAGCTTAGATCAGGTTTGGTTAGGTTAGGTTAGGTTATAGCTTAGATCAGGTTTGGTTAGGTTAACGTTAGGATGTTTCGTCATCAGGTGAAGTCAGCTCGGGTGTCTATTCTTAAGGTGGTCCGTGAATAATGATGCTCTCCCTCACAACACTCACGACCACTGACCACTTCCTGTTGGGTCCAGATAATATTTTCCCTGGCCAAGTTCACCTCACAGCCACCCACCCGCTGCCTGACACCTGATGGGAGATATCGTACTGCTCCTTATGTCATCATCAGTTATGTGCTTTGTTTGGTAGTCAGTGTACGTACATGACTGTGTGTGTGTGTGTGACCTTAGAGTTTACGTTTCTGTGTACATGCTTCTTATGTGTGTAAGTCTGTTGACGTAGAGTGCTCATGTGTAAGTTTCTGCATCTGTGTGTGTGTGTGTGTGTGTGTACATACGTAATGGTAGCAATAAATAAACCACACCCCACCAACCACCAGTAAGACGCACCTCATAAATCAACACTGTAAATGATGAGCTATAACAAGGCGACTCCGCTGTCAAACTGTAATGTCGACTTAATGAATTATTCTCAAGCTTAAATCCTCAAAGTTTCCAACCAACTACAAACTCATTATGAGCTGGAAACAACCCCCGCCCAAACTTCCACTTGGGGAGGGGGTGGAGAGGGCAGGGTGGGGTGTATCTTGGCAGGGAGACAGCACATTCTTGTGGGAATATTAATACAGTAATAATAATAATGACAATAATAATAACAACAACAATAATAATAAGCATATAATAATAATAATAATAAACAGCTGTAGAGGTCGACATAAGTATCCAGGTGGTGGCAATAATGTTACCAGAAATATGTCGTGACAACTTTAGTCTTGTAATGTGTTTTGTTTACCTTGTCCAGCTGATCGATCTCTATTACCGTACTAACTCTTATTATTGTTGTTGTTTTATTGTTATTACCATTTATTATTATTATTATTATTATTATTATTATTTTGTTATTATTATTACCTTTTGTTATGTTATTATTGTTAACATTTATTGTATGTTATTATTAGTATTATTGTGGGGTTGTTTTTTAGTCTCCTAGGAGGGGTTGTGTAGATAAAGTGATCATTCGTGTAAGACAGTTGGGGTGTGTAAACTCTCTCTCTCTCTCTCTCTCTCTCTCTCTCTCTCTCTCTCTCAACTGTGTATAGTCAGGGTTGATTGACCTTGAGGAGGAAGTAGGGTGGTGAGGGGTGGAGTGGGTGGTGTCGTTGGTAACACTTGAGAGGAGGCCTATCAACTATAGCCGCCGCTGGCAACACTGTGTCCGGTCGTAGATTGTCAGCGTCAAAACTATGGGAACCCCCCCCCCTTCCCCCCTTCCCCCCCTTCCTCCATCCCTTCCTTTCCCCCTTCCCCCACCCTTCCTCTTCCCTCCTTTGTCCCTCAATTCTTCCCCATTACCATCTCTTCATCCTTTCCCTTTTCCCCCTCTTTTCCCCTTCCTCTTCCTTCCATCTCCCCTCTTCCCCTTTCCTCCCCTACCCGTTTTTTCCCTCTATTCTTTTCAATTACCCCTTCTTCCCCTTCCCCCCTCTTCACCCCCTCCTCTCCTCCCCTCTTCACCCCCTCTCCCCTCTTCACCCCCTCTCATCCCCTCTCCTCTTCACCCCCTCTCCCCTCTTTGCTCTTTCTCCTCCCCTTCACCCCCTCCCCCTCTTCACTCCCTCTCCCCTCTTCACCCCCTCTCCCTTCACCCCTCTCCATCTACCTCTCCTCCCTTCACCCCCTCCCCCTCTTCACCCCCTCTCCCCTTCATCTCTCTCCTCTTCACCCCCTCTCCATCTTACTCTCTCCTCACCCCTCCCCTCTCACCCCTCTCCTCCCTTCATCCCTCTCCTCTTCACCCCCTCTCCCATCTTTACTCTTTCTCCTCCCCTTCACCCCCTCTCCTCTCTTTACCCCCTCTCCTCTTCGCCCCCTCCTCCCCTCTCCTCCACCCAAGAATAGCGTCTTGGCGTCCATGACGTCACAACCGAACAAACTATGATGATATATCGTCAAGGGGGTGATTGTTCCTTTTCCTCTCCTCTCCTCTCCTCTCCTCTCCTCTCCTCTCCTCTCCCCTCCCCTTCCCTCTTCTCCTCCTTCCTGTCCCTCCACCCATTCTCTTCTTCCTTTTTTATTCTTCTCACTCTCCCTTCCCCTTTCCGTCTGTCTCTCTTATTTCATTTATTTTCCCCCTCTCTCTCTCGCTCTGTCAAGAAAAAGCTTCGGTTTATTTTTGTTACACACACACACACACACACACACTCACTCACTCACACACACACACACACACACACACACACACACACACACACACTCACTCACTCACTCACACACACACACACACACACACACACACACTCACTCACTCACTCACTCACTCACTCACTCACACACACACTCACTCACTCACTCACTCACTCACTCACACACACACACACACACACACACACACACTCACTCACTCACTCACACACACACACACACACTCACTCACTCACTCACTCACTCACTCACTCACACACACACACACACACACACACACACACACACACACATGTCTTATTTTTGTTCACTGATAGAATAGTAAACATCTAAAAGAGAGAAACAGTCTAGATACGACTCTGAAATTTTACCCGTGTTTTGTTTCTGAACTTGTTTGAAATATTACATAAATTTGTACAGTGTAATGCAGGCCTTAGATACTCAAAGATTCGTAAGTTAATTTTTTTTACCCTATCTGGTGTTGTGAGAAAGTATCTAACTGACTCACTTAAGTTACGACACAAATATGGGGGGTCAAAATAGTGTCGGAACTGTTCTGAGACTGTCGTAAATGGACCACTTAATGTCTCTCTCTCACCTACCTACCTACTACTTTTTAAATCCTACCCTCCACTTCCACAACTCTCATCCCCTTTCCTAACCTCCACTTTCTCCTCATTGACCCCCCTTTCTTCTCACCTTCCCCTCTCTCTCCCGGCCTTCCCTACCTCTGACCTCCCCTCCCCTTCCTGATCTCCTTTCCCCTTCCTGACCTCTCCTACTCCTGACCTCCCCTCCCCTTCTGACCTCCCCTCCCCTGACCCACCTTCTAATGCACCTTAAGTGAGTTTACCTTTTCCGGGTCCATCCGTGGTCGACCTCAGTCATCAAGGATTCCTTTTTGAGATGCTGCTGCCACGCCCGTCTGATGGATTTTTTTTTTGTAGAAAAAGGAGGGGTGAAAGATGATTAGAGGTGGGGGAAGGAAGTTATAGTTCAGAAATTGAAGAAATTTAGGAGGAGGTAAGAGAGGGCGGGCTGACCGCCTACCTAAGCTAATGGTGTGTTAGGGTTGTGTCATGGGTTAGTTATTGTCGAAGGTACAGGCACTAGACATCCTACCCTGTCCCATATATGGGTGTTTTAAGGGCCTTATTACATATTCCGCCGACCCTACTGGCGGATGCTGGTCTAGGGAGGCTGTCTATTGCCTGGCCGTATAGATCGGGGGTGGTAATGGACCTTTTGAGATTTGGTAACTTTTGAGAACCATGTATGGCTGTTGTCGTTATGTGGCGGGAGTCTTTGAAGGAGTCCTTGCTCTGATCGTTCTATCTTTTGCCAGACTCTGCTGGCCAGGGTGTGCAGCTGCTGGTTGATGGGTTTTATTCTCAGGTCTCTATGTATCTCGGCTGTGGTTCTGGTGAAGGGGTATCTTTTACCTGTGACGAATCTTAGGTCTTCATTTTGGACCACCTGTAATTTTAATATTTGAGTGGTGCTCATAGTATGAAGAGGTACTGCTGGGTAAGTTAATATCGGTGTGATAAATGATGTCACCAGGCGGAGTTTTATTTTCTCAGGAAGCGCTTTAAAGCGGTATAGCTTCCTCA
Organism: Homarus gammarus; assembly: GCA_958450375.1. Classification (NCBI taxonomy): domain Eukaryota; kingdom Metazoa; phylum Arthropoda; class Malacostraca; order Decapoda; family Nephropidae; genus Homarus; species Homarus gammarus. Next base: position 25,494 of record CAUDMG010002722.1, on the reverse strand, counting down.
GCTCTCTTCTTGCCTTTTCCTTCCTGGTGTGGACATGATGGGAGTAACCTGTCGTGGATATATGCAGGCCCAGGAGGGTGCCTCTGCTTTTGTATTCTATCTGGGCATTATTGGTTACTAATGGATGGGTTTTCCTTCCGCATAAGGGTATCACTGTGAATTTCGGGAGACTGGTTTGGATTTTCCATTGTATTTCGTAATTATTTACCCTCTCTAATTCCCGCCTGGTGTTGTCGACCTGTAACGCTCGCGATTTTCCTTGATGTGTTGTTATTTGAGTGATGTCATCTGCATACATAATATCTTCGTTACCTATTCTAGTGGGAGGCGGGGTGTCACTTGTGTAGATAATATATAGGGTGGGGGAGAGGACGCTGCCCTGAGGGACTCCGCTCATGAGTGGGAAGGTCTCTCCTGTGTGTTGTCCTGCCCTCAGTCTGGCATTTCTGCCGTCAAGAAAGTTGCAAAGCAGCTTTTCAATGTTGGTGGGAAGTCCGGGTTGAAGGATCTTATATTTTAGACCGTCATGCCAGACTTTGTCAAATGCCTTCGCTACATCCCGGAGAGTTAGATTACATTGTCTACCACTCGCCGCGGCTCTGGCTATGTTTTCGCATGCCAGGGCTATCGCTGTTGTGGTGGACTTCCCTTTCCTGAACCCGAATTGTCTGCAGTTGACTCTGTTGGTTGTTTCCAGGTGATTTTTTAGGCGGTTATTGGGGATTTTTTTCTAGGATTTTTCCAGGCACTTCGAGGAGGGAGATCGGGCTGTAGTTTAGTGGGACCGCGGGGTTCTCTCCTTGGTGTTAGGGTAATAATGGCCTCTTTGAATTTAGTTGGGAAGTAACCCTAGGCCAGGCAAGCGTTCATTGTGGTTCTCAGTCACTCCATGGCCGGGTTGTTTATGTGTCTGAGGATCTCCTTGGTGATGCCTGAATAGCCAGGGGCTTTATTTTTGGTATTGGAGATGGCTGTGTTGAGTTCTTCCGAGGTGATTGGTTTGGGCAGTGGGCTGTCCACTCTCAGATCCTCCCATATGATTTCAGGGGAAGGCTGAGTGCGGTGTGTCTGGCCCGGAGTTCATCAAGGACGAGCTCCTCGTGGGTACCATCAAATCCCCTGTTCTCTTCATTTGTGATTCGGAAGATGTTCCTCCATATGTCCCTGAATATTGGTTCTTTGTCTTGGTCGTCATATATTTTACTTCCTGCGTGGTCAGTTATATATGATGACTCGTTACGGCTGCACCTATTTCGGTCCATTTCTGTACCTGAGGGTGGGGAGGTGGCGGGTGGGGAGGGGTGGTGGTGGGGTAGGGAGGGATGGAGAGGATGGGGTAGGGAGGAGGGTAGGGTGGAAGATGGGAGTTTAGAAAGGCGTACAGGTGGTTAGGGTGGGGTGAAAGAATATGGGGAGGGAGAGGGGAGAGGTTGATGGGGTGGGGGAGATTAGTATGGTATACAGGTGGTTTGGATGGGGTGAAAGATGGGGAGGGGAGGAAGGAGATGGAGGAGGGCGGAGGGAGAGGCGAGAAGTAGGTGTGGAGGGGGATGGGGTGGGGAGTTATGGGGAGAAGGTGCTTGGGCGTTGGAGAGGAGGTATGGGGAGGTAATTACAGTGGCGGTATGATGTGGGTCTCCGAGGGAACTAGTGAGTAATTGAAGACCGCCTCACCCGCCCTCCCTCCAAGGTCCTGCCTCACTGAAGATGGTTCGTCGTCTATTACCTTCAGGCTCTCCCGCTTCTGCTTCTGCTTCCTACTGCTGGTTCTGCTGTGTGTTAGTAACGTGGTGGTGGAGGTGGATTGAAGTGGGTGGCTCATGGTGGTGGTGGGTGGTGGTGGGCGTGGTTGGTGGTGTAGGTAGGTGGTGGGTGTGGTGTAGGTGGGTGGTGGGCGTGGATGGTGAAGGTGGATGGAAGTGGGTGGCTCATGGTGGAGGTGGATGGTGGTGGGCGTGGGTGGTGGTGGTGTAGGTGGGTGGTGGGCGTGGATGGTGATGGTGTAGGTGGGTGGTGGGCGTGGATGGTGGAGGTGGATGGAAGTGGGTGGCTCATGGTGGAGGTGGATGGTGGTGGGCGTGGGTGGTGGTGGTGTAGGTGGGTGGTGGTCGTGGATGGTGTTGGTGTTGGTGGGTGGTGGGCGTGGATGGTGATGGTGTAGGTGGGTGGTAGTGATGGTGTAGGTGGTTCTTGACAATGGTGGTGCACGAGGGGAGGGAGGGGGTTGATGTGGAAATTGGTTGGTGGTAGTTGGTGGTGGTGGGGGAGGAGGCGTCTGCATGTGATGGTGATGGTGTTTATAGTGAGTGATGATTGGTTGGTTAGGGCGGCGGCGAAGTTGTCTCTTTACATAAATACTCACTATCACCAACGACGATTGCGCAATCTGGCGCTCCTCTCGAGTTGAGAGGCTATCTGCACAAAGGGTGCAAGCCGGCCTAAAAGCCGCGGAACAGTGGGCAATACAATGGGGATTTAGGTTTTCAGTTGAGAAGACAGTAGGAGTAGTCTTCACTAAGAAACGTAACATTAGAAATCCAGTATTAAAATTAAATGATACTCCTATTAAATTTCAGACTTCAGTAAAATTTCTCGGTGTTCATTTTGACCGGAAATTAACGTGGAAAAACCACATTAACGAACTTGAAAGTAAATGTCTTAAAGTCACAAACATCCTGAAAGTTTTATCAGGTACTACATGGGGAGCCGATAGGAAATCTTTATTAATGGTGTATAAGACCCTGATCAGATCAAAACTTGATTATGGATGCCAGTTGTATGCTTCGGCATGCGACACCACACTCGCAAGGCTAACCAGAATACAGAACCGATGCCTTCGTCTATGTCTGGGTGCCTACAGGTGTACACGTGTAGTTAAACTAGAGGTTGAGGCCCACGTCCCTCCACTTCACATCAGGAGGGACATGTTGACGCTAAGGTACGGGTTGAGTGCGGCTAGGAAGCGCGGCACAGGCCACCCAGGTTGGTGTGCTGTTGCCAACTTCCGTTTCCTGCAGCTGCGTAAGTCCCCGTCCTCGGTTGTCCGCCTCCAGACCTTGTGCCAGGGTGCTGGTATCCATTTCGGAGATGTTGATAGATACGTTCCACCGTTGTGTCCGCCATGGGAGAACCCCAACCTCCATGTGGAAACATCGTGGCTTCCGGGAGCAAAGAATGACTTTCATCCTGAGCTCCTGAGGCAACTTTTCTATCAATTTCTTGAAGGATTCAGCACCTATACTCACGTGTACACCGACGGGTCCAAGACTGACGACAACGTTGGAGCCGGTATCTGGAGCAGAGACGAGGAGTGGAGCTCCCGCCTGCCGCGGCATGCAACTATTTTCTCTGCAGAAATGTTCGCAATTAGTAAAGCCATTGACATTGCAATAACAAGCAATGTCAGTTATGTTGCTGTCATTTCAGATTCCATGTCAGCTCTTAAAGCAATTGAAGGTGGTGATACTACCAGCAATGAAATACAGGGCAACATTATTAATAAATTACATGAGTGTGCCAAGAATATTGTGCTGGTGTGGGTGCCTGGGCATTGTAACATTTGGGGCAATGAACAGGCAGACAGATTAGCAAGAGCGACTGTGGGTCTCGGGGAGACAACTAATGTGCCCTGGGAGACTCAGTCGTGTCTCTCCTTGGGGAAGACATATACATTTGAAAAGTGGCAACATGATTGGACTAGGCTAAATCTCCACAACACCTGGAAGCCTAACATAGGTAACTGGCCCTCAGCATACAGGAAGAATAGGAGGGAAGAGGTCGTTCTCGCCAGACTTAGGCTGAACTGCACCTATCTGACCCACCTAGGGGCCTACCTTGATCAGTCCTTTCCACCCATCTGTTCCACTTGCAACCAAACTCTCTCCATCAAACATATTCTGACTGAGTGCAGCCAGTACGAACCAGAGCGCCGGCAGCTGGTTATCCTAGCTGCCGAGCAAGGCTTCGTGCTGACTGTACCCAACCTATTGCAAGATGATGTCACCATCAGTGACGTTGTAATAACCTTCCTCAAGGAGACCCATCTTATCGGCATGCTATGATTGACACACGCATGAACTCTTTTTATATCTATTATATGTATACAACCATGCCTAAAGAAAATAAAAATGAATAAAACAAAATTAAAACATACAACATGAGAAACACATCACAAACCTTATCATTACATACAACACTCACATTTATCAAGTTAAACTGACACCCACCAACACATATTCAAACAAAAAGACACGGGCTACAAAAGGCTTTAAAAAAAAAAAAAAAAAAAAAAAAAAAAAAAAAAAAATCACAGAGAAACTAGTCACCTGACAAGCCATTTCATCTGGTTTGTCAGTAAATCACCATCATATCACTCATGCATACCATAATTCATCCCCAATAAAAAACAACAAGAAGAAAGAACTAACCAAAATACCAAGAACAAGAAGAACACAAGAATAACAAGAAAAGAAGAAACAAGAACATCAGATTAGTTGTAGCAAAAAAGAAGAGCAAGATTAGAAGAAGAAAGAAAACATCAGCTCCGGCCGAAATAGCCTAATGGCGAAGAGGCCAGAAAACCCTAACAACTTTGAACTTTGAACGACATTTAGATTAACAGAAATAACACCACCAGAAACAACACCACCAGCAACAACACCACCAGCAACAACATCAGTAACACCACCACCAGCAACAACACCAGTAACACCACCACCAGTAGCCGCGTCAGGAGCATGAACGGCAGCAGCTGTGACGGTCCTTGGTCGTTCCGCAGCCACGCCAAGGCCACACTTGCGTTAAATCATGCTGCGGGAGTTGGCTGCGATGCTCACTTGTCTCCTTCTTTTGTTTACCTCCGTTTTCACGTCCGTTCTCAGGGGAAACTTAAAACAAAACAAAAAACACCCAGAACAAATAACCCCCCTCCACCCACCCGACACCCACCCCCCACACGTGTGATTTAGTCTCGAGGATGTGTTGATTTTTATGCTGAGGACTCACTCAAGTTAAAACTCAAGCGTTAGGTCGTGATTACTTGAGTGTCACAGCTGTAGGCGGTCCAGGAAGGGCGGCGCCAGATGGTTTCATTGAGGGAATATCTCTCTCTCTCTCTCTCTCTCTCTCTCTCTCTCTCTCTCGGGGTCTTGTCGTCTGCTTGATGGTGGTGGTTGTGTTAGGCTTGTGAGGAGTCGCTGTGGGCTGCCTCCCCGGGGTACACCACTCACAGATGATGAGAGAGAGAGAGAGAGAGAGAGAGATGCGATATAGATACAAATCACACAAACGAAAAATTTGCTATATTGAAAATGTTAAAATTCGAAGATATTAACACCTACTGCTGTGCCCTCTTTGTTTACAAATCTATCAATCACTTGCTTGACAATAATTATTTCCAGTTCCGGAATAATCAGAGATACAACTTAAGGCACCCAGAGCTACTAAGACCACCCCCCATGTGCTCCTCTCAGTCCCAGACCTCCATAAAATATCA
>CAUDMG010002722.1:2500-15000 GCA_958450375.1 Homarus gammarus | reverse complement strand
GCTTCCTCTGCTCTCTCTCAGCGCTTCCTCTGCTCTCTCTCAGCGCTTCCTCTGCTCTCTCTCAGCTCTTCCTCTGCTCCCCGCCCGGTTTCTCAACTGTTACCCTGTTCTCTACTCTCCCTCAGCTCTCTCTCAGCTCTCTCAGTTCTCCCTCAGCTCTCTCAGTTCTCCCTCAGCTCTCCCTCAGCTCCCTGGCCTTCAAACAACTTCTCTACCTCTTTGTGATGATTAACGCCGTTTGAGGTTAGCATTACAGCCTGTCACTCATGTGGGTCTGTGTGGTGAACTTACAATATTCACTCCCGACTCACCTGACTCTCCCGACTCTTCCTGACTCTCCCGACTCTTCCTGACTCTCCCGACTCTCCTGACTCTCCTGACTCTCCTGACTCTTCCGACTCTCCTGACTCTTCCGACTCTCCTGACTCTCCCGACTCTCCTGACTCTCCCGACTCTCCTGACTATCCCGACTCTCCCGACTCTCCTGACTCTCCTGACTACTGTTGCAGTATAGGCTCTAGGCATCAGGGGGTCATCTTCAACTGCAGGATGATGCATCAGATTGATAAATGTTGCAATACACAGTTAGGAAACAGGGAGTCATCTTCAACTTGTAGGTGACGTTTGTAGGGTGTAAGAGGCTGCAAAGCTCAGGTAGGGGGGGGGGGTCATCTGCAACGTGTGGATGATGCAGATGGATGAGTCAGTGAGGGTGGTAAGGGGGGGGGGTCATCTGCAACGTGTGGATGATGCAGATGGATGAGTCAGTGAGGGTGGTAAGGGGGGGGGTCATCTGCAACGTGTGGATGATGCAGATGGATGAGTCAGTGAGGGTGGTAAGGGGGGGTCATCTGCAACGTGTGGATGATGCAGATGGATGAGTCAGTGAGGGTGGTAAGGGGGGGTCATCTGCAACGTGTGGATGATGCAGATGGATGAGTCAGTGAGGGTGGTAAGGGGGGGTCATCTACAACGTGTGGATGATGCAGATGGATGAGTCAGTGAGGGTGGTAGGGGGGGTGTCATCTGCAACGTGTGGATGATGCAGATGGATGAGTCAGTGAGGGTGGTAAGGGGGGGGTCATCTGCAACGTGTGGATGATGCAGATGGATGAGTCAGTGAGGGTGGTAGGGGGGTGTCATCTGCAACGTGTGGATGATGCAGATGGATGAGTCAGTGAGGGTGGTAAGGGGGGGTCATCTGCAACGTGTGGATGATGCAGATGGATGAGTCAGTGAGGGTGGTAGGGGGGGGTCATCTGCAACGTGTGGATGATGCAGATGGATGAGTCAGTGAGGGTGGTAAGGGGGGGGGTCATCTGCAACGTGTGGATGATGCAGATGGATGAGTCAGTGAGGGTGGTAAGGGGGGGGGTCATCTGCAACGTGTGGATGATGCAGATGGATGAGTCAGTGAGGGTGGTAAGGGGGGGGTCATCTGCAACGTGTGGATGATGCAGATGGATGAGTCAGTGAGGGTGGTAAGGGGGGGGGGTCATCTGCAACGTGTGGATGATGCAGATGGATGAGTCAGTGAGGGTGGTAAGGGGGGGGGTCATCTGCAACGTGTGGATGATGCAGATGGATGAGTCAGTGAGGGTGGTAAGGGGGGGGGATCATCTGCAACGTGTGGATGATGCAGATGGATGAGTCAGTGAGGGTGGTAAGGGAGGGGGTCATCTGCAACGTGTGGATGATGCAGATGGATGAGTCAGTGAGGGTGGTAAGGGAGGGGGGGCAAGGATAGGACACACACACACACACTGGCATCAACACACCGTGGCCGCAGGAGGCAGGAAGTCTAACCACAGTTATCCCCTGGACGATAGACCATTCCCACTGACTCTCCCTCCCTCGCTGTCTCCTGTCGGTCAGTCCTTCCCTCCCTCCCTTCCTCCTACACGTCCTAGTCTTCATTCCCCTCCTTATTCACCAATCTCTCCTTCTGTCTCTTCCGCATCATATTATTCCTTCCCTTCCCCCCTCATTCCACCACCCTTCCGTCCCTTCGATCTCTCCCACATCCCTGCCTCACCCTCACATCCCTGCCCCACCCTCACATCCCTGCCCCACCCTCATATCCCTGTCCCACGAATTTTCCTTCCCATCTCATCCTCCCGTCTTTCTTCCCTCCCTTCCTTCCTTCTTTTTTCCCTCCTCCTCCACCCCCCTCCCTCCCTCTCTTTCTCTCCATCACCTACACAGGAAACAAAATTACCGCAATCCTGGTGGTGGTGAGAGAGAGAGAGAGAGAGAGAGAGAGAGAGAGAGAGAGAGAGAGAGAGAGAGAGACGGGAAGTAGTGAGTTTGTCTGGGAGTAATATCGTGTAACCGGAAGTAGTTTGTAAAATCGCAACTATAAATGGATTCAGAAAGTGACCAAATGAACAGAACGTGTCATATTGTCGTGGGAAGTGGCGCGTCTGGCGGGAAGGGAAGTAGATGAGGTTAAGGTCCTGGTAAGTAGGTAAGGTGGCGGGAAAATAGTTATGTGACGTGAAAGTAGTATTTAAGGTGGGGAAAGTAGCCATAGTGGAGCGAAAGTAGTTAATATGGTGGGAAATAGGGAAAGTCAATGTAATGGAAAGTAGCTTGGCTGATGGGAAGCAACTTAGGTTAAGAGTAATGGAAAGTGACGAGGGTGGCGCGAAAATACTTCCATTAGGACGAAAAGTAGTCGAATTTCAGATCTTGGAAAGTACCCATAGTAATAAAAAGTAGCCAAAGAGACACGAAAGTAGCGATTAACATAAAGACAGCCGAAATTCTTAAAACAGTAATCATAAAGGTAAGTAACTACTATAGGAAGTAGCCACAAGGGGAAGTAGTCATCACTAGAAGTAGCCGTAAGGGGAAGTAGCCATCACAGGAAGTAATCAAAAAGGAAAGTAGTTATCACAGGAAGTAGCCATGAGTGTAAGTAGTCATTACTGGCCGGACGTTCCCTAGGGCAGGACCTCATCAATACCTGTGGCCTATATAATGTACCTGGTCTCGTCTCTCTCTCTCTCTCTCTCTCTCTCTCTCTCTCTCTCTCTCTCTCATAAACCGAAATATTTTAGACTAAAAGAATGAAAAACAAAAAATACTACGAATAATGTAATTAGAGAAAGATTCTTTGATGTGGTTAGCGGCCATTATATGACGGGAAACTTGGGTTGGCTGTGGGTGGGTGGGTGTGGGCTGGCGTGGGGGGGGGGGGGGGGGCTGGCGTGTGGGTGGGTCATGGGTGGGTTTAATTAATGGTACTTAAGGTCTCTTGACTATTATCGCTTGGTTTAATTTCTTTTTCTAATCTAATTTTCTCTCTTCTTTTAATTTCTCTTCTCGCTTTTGGGTTTTTATTTTTTTCAATATTTTTTTCATTGTTTTCGTCTTGTTTACTTTCTTATAAGTGTGGATAGAGAGTTGGATATGTGGTAGAGGTGGATTGGTGGATAACTTATTCCTTTCACTTTTTTAACATATTCCAATTATTATCATTGTCATCTCTTCCCACCACAGCTCACCCCTCCTCCTTCCCCAGCACGCTTCGAAGCCTCTTATGTACACCATCATCACTACACCATCACTACACCATCACTACCACCATCACTATCACCACACAACACCATTACCTTCACCACCACATTGCAACCACTATTACAACTCCTGTCTAACAACACACACACACACACACACACACGTATCGTCCAATATTCAGACCTAACCGACCGTCGTCTGAAGCGGCCATCGAGACTACCATTAAGTAAAACAAAAGCCATTTCCTCCGAGTTAGAAGGAAACAAAACTCTTACCTCCTTTAAAACTCCTTCAGACATCCAAGGTACATGAGGGGGAGGAAATGGTGGAGGAAGATGAAGGAGGGAAGAGTGGGGTGGGGGAGGGAGAGTGGAGGAGGGGGGAGATGGAGAAGGCAGAGGAAGAGGAATATGGAGACGGAGGAGAATAAGGATGGAAGATACAGCAAAAGAAGGAGGAGGAAGGAAGGAAGGAGAAGAGGTGAGAGGTGTAGGGTACAGTTCAGACGAAGGAATAAAAGAAGAGAAGTAAGAAGAGAGACGAGGATGAGAGAAAGAAGAGAGAAAAATAAAGAAGGAGGAGGAAGAGACAAAAATAAAGAAGATATAGAAAAAGAAACTGAATAACTAAAGACACAGTAATATACAAACACGAGAAAGCAACAGACAAGAAGAGAAGAAGAAGAAGAGGAAGAAGAAGAGGAAGAACTTTACCCGAGAATAAATAAGATGTCCAAATAATAAATAAAAATAAACAACTTGATAGATATTGGAAAGTTAGTCTCTTGTCAGGGTTGGGTTCTAAAAATTAAGGCGTTCATTTTCAGACGTTAATTTTTCCCCTCGTGTGTGTGTGTGTGTGTGTGTGTGTGTGTGTGTCATGAGTTTAGTTAATTTTTTAAAGAGTCGTCATATATCACCTGTTCGATGGAAAGGTAAATTTGTGATCATTTGAGAATCCACATTTGTGTTGTAGTTTAAGTTAAGTTAGGTTGAGGTTACGTTGAGTTAGGTTAGGTTAGGTTACGTTACGTTACGTTGAGTTAGGTTTAGTTGGTCTATGATAGGTTACATACATACACACTCAAATACACACATACATACATACACGCGTGTAAGAATCTGGGTGAACTTTGGCCTAGGTCGTGAACTGACTCCATCAGCAACACTTGACTGACCACCACGCACCCAGGTCTCGTCACGACTCGTTAACTACCTGCCAGAGTCGTAATTCTGGACCCCCGAGACCAAATTTTCAGAGGGTCGTAAGATAAGTATTGGTCGTTAGTGTAGGTGTGAGAACGTAACCTTACTTACTTACTTCAGCTAAATGACAAAAAATACGGTCGAAAATAACATAAGAAATATATTAGCAGAATTACATTGAGTGTTTACCTTAGCAAGATTATTTTATATTAACCCCATTAAGATAACTATTGCTCGTAATTAAAGATCTGAGAAGGTAAGAGTTGGCTGAGTTAATCTAAATAACCAAAAAGATAACAGGGAATAATAACACGAATTACACCGAGTCTCTGTCATGGTTCTTATCTTCAGCGAAATAGCGTAAAAATAAATAAATAAAATGAATTACACCGGAAATTACCTTGGTCGACTTAAAGAAAATCGTTCAAAAATAACAAAATAACAGGAAGAATTACAACGGGTCTTTACCTTGGCTCGATACTCTGAGTTTACACCATTAAGGAGACAGTATATCATTGTAAATATCTCTCTCTCTCTCTCTCTCTCTCTCTCTCTCTCTCTCTCTCTCTCTCTCTCTCTCTCGACTGACTCATACTTCCGGCATGACTCATTCCTCTTGTCTGATGAGTGACAGTCCCTCACACTGATCCGTAACTCACTCAGTCTTGTCTGATGAGTGACATTTCCTCACATTGACCCGAAATTCACTCATTCCTTCCTTACAGTTTACATGATAAACTGTGTCGTTATCAAGGCTGACTTGGATATCTAACCTAACCTAACCTAACCTAACCTAACCTAACCTGGCCCAATTTAACCTGACCTGACTTAATTTAGTCTAACCTCACCTCACCCGACGTAACCTGCCCTGACCTAACCTAACCTAACCTAACCTAACCTAACCTGGCCCAATTTAACCTGACCTGACTTAATTTAGTCTAACCTCACCTCACCCGACGTAACCTAACCTGACCTGACCTAACCTAACCAAGCCTAGAGTCTCAAAGGTTTGTACCGTGTAGATGATTTTTTTTCCTCCTGTTAACGTCAGTAAATATATAACTAGTTTTTATTAAGAGTTGGGATTGAGATGGTTGCGCAGAGGTGTGTGTGTGTGTGTGTGTGTGTGTGTGTGTGTGTGTGTGTGTGTCAAATCTCTTTAATTGATAATGAGAAAATGTATATATATATTCCTAACATAAATTACGACACAAAGATGGATTATTTATCAAAGGTTCACATGTTGAAATATCTTCATATATAGTATTGAGTCGAGACATGTAAACTAACTGCCTCGCTTAAACTCCAACACAAAGACAGATTCCCAAACATTCCTCCATCACCCAGACTGAGAACCTATCTAACACGACTCACACAACCAGAGCCATAACGACGGCAGTCAAAACGGCATCAGACATTCCAATGAGACACTGCTGCACCACGAATCGTTCTCATACACCAAGTTTACGGACCAAAAACTGACTTGGGAATGTCTTGAGGAGGCGGATGTAGGATGGTGGCTTGCGTGCGGGGGTGTAATGATGGCTGGGGGTCTCATGCTCTCTGCGATTTGGTCTTATGGTCTGGACTGATGGAGACTGACGCTAATTCCCGCCTTAAGAAAGAAAGTGAAAAAAAGGTACAGATATGTTGAGTTAAGACATGCTAGGACTGTTGCCTGGAGGTGGGTGGGGGAGGAGAATGAGAAGTGGTCATGGAAAGGTGGGGGTAGGAGAGGGAAGTGTGAGGGGGGGGGGAGGGAGATGGAAGGGGATAAGGGTTGGGGAACTGGTCATGAGAAGGTGAGGGAAGGAAGGGTCGTGGTGATGCGAAGGAGGGGAAGGGAAGTGGCCATGGGAAGATGAAGGAAGAGCGATAGATTAATGTTCGGTAAGGGGGGGGGGGGTTGTTTAACAGGGAGGAAGGGGTGTGGTTTGTGCTCGGTACAGGGCAACACCACAGCCAATAGGGGCAGTGATGGACGTGACCAGAGTTGTTGTGACTTTACCCCAAGGCATCAGGGTCACGTACCTTAGTTTTGGACCTTTCAGTTATAACTCTTAATTGGAGTTCATTAACTTGCCGGCCCACGAGTCATTCACCGCCAGTCACAGTTTCCTAAAGTCAACATCTCGAGTCTCGGGAATTTTCGAGTTTTATGCAATTCGAAATCTTATGTGGATCTGAATACATGCTATTCACGACGCTGTACCAGCCGGGAGTCGCCTTGACAAATTATGCATGCTATAGCAAACCCCAAAACATGCAGAGGCGAGCTGCATAATTCACCAACCAAGCCGGATCCGAGGGCGGCCGGCTGGGAGCTGGCAGGAAGAGGGACACACACCGCCTCCAGTTGGTGATATTAGATAATAACATGAACGCGTGTCTGTGTGAGAGAGTAAATGGTGGAATATTAAAACTAACGAACATAAACAAGGCAAAACAGCAACAAGCAGAAGCAGAAATAAGTATGGAGAATATTGTCAATTAAATGCAAGCAGCAGCAGTAACAAGATCTACGTGATAAATGACCTACCAGGGGAGAAGGCGGCCAAGTAGAGGGATGAGAAGATACAAGGTGAGAAGGGAGAGAGGCGGAGGCAGACACTTGACATGGTTGGGTAGCAGAAGCCAGAAGAGAAAAGAAAACAACTAGGTGTAGGAAGCAGTCAACAGAAGCAGAGAGACAGTAGTAGTAAGCGGAAGTAGGTAGGAACAGGCAGCCAGAAAAGGTACAAGCAGGTAAATGAAACAAAGAAGAGAGGAGGAAGGACAACAGTGAGAGGAAGCAGACGATAGGAATATGAAGCCTATAAAAAGAAAGTAGAAGCAGGAATATAAAACAACTAGCAGAGGCAGCAGAAGGGCGGGGCACTAAAAAGCTGAAGCAGGTGGGAGTAGACAGCCTGAAAAGGTGGCTTTTGTGCTTCAGATGATAAGCGTTGCTGTGAATAAGCTGGGCGGAGGATCCCTTAATTGCCCGCCTTGGGAGCATTGTCATTGTGGCCCACACTAACGAGATGTTTGTGCGCGCGGTAATGGCCACTCACCACCCCCAGTTACCAACTCCCGCCACTGTAGCGCGCTGATCCGTCTTCGTCACCCCTCTTCCTCCTCCATGACGCCTCTTGCCAAGTTATCACCTGTCGGTAGTTCCTGGCCAATTAGGAGTCATGTAGAAAGTGATCTTATCCAATTAGCAGTCATGTAGCAAGTGATTTTATCCAATTAGCAGTCATGTAGCAAATTGACCTTATCCAATTAGCAGCCATGTAGCAAGTTGATCTCGGCCAATTAGGAGTCATGTAGCAAGTGACCTTATCCAATTAGCAGTCATGTAGCAAATTGACCTTAGCCAATTAGCATTCAGGTATTAAGTGACCTTATCCAATTAGCAATCAGGTAGCAAGTGATCTTATCCAATTAACAACAAACAGGTGGTCTTGTCTAACTATGACTAGACAAGAGGTAATCATTCCTCCCCCTCCTCCTCCCCCCACCCCCTTGGTTTTTCCCTTCTTCCCCTCTCACTTTCTTTAGTGGTTATTTTTGCTCCTCTCATTCCATTTTCTTCTCATCCCTATTTATATTTTTACTTAGATTTTTCTTTCTTAATTTTTCCTCTTTTCACTCATTTTGTGTCCCCCCTTTCCCCTCAACCTCCTTTCCCCTTTACCCTCTTTCCCCTCCACTCCCCCTTTCCCCTTACCTTTCAACTCTCTTTCCCCTTACACCTCTTCCCTGTCGCTTTACATCCCTGTCACCCTCTTTTCCCTTATTCTTTCTCATCTCCCCTCTTCCCTGTCCTCCATCCCCTCTCCCTTTCCTCCCTCCCCTCTCTCCCTTTCTTCCTCCCTCAATATCTCTCTCTCCTTCACCCTTTCTTTCTCTCTCACTACCTGTTTCTCCTTCCTCTCACCACTTTTCCCTCACTTTATTACTTCTCCCCTCACAGCTTCTCTCATCCCTTCCCCTCACCCCTTTGTTTCTCCCCTCACCCTTTTTCGCCCCCTCACCCCTTTTCGTCCCCTCACCCCTTTTCGCCCCCTCACCCCTTTTCGTCCCCTCACCCCATTTCGTCCCCTCACCCCTTTCCATCCCCTCACCCCTTTTCATGCCCTCACCCCTTTTCATCCCTCACCCCTTTTCAGCCCCTCACCCCATTTCGTCCCCTCACCCCTTTCATCCCTCACCCATTTCGTCCCCTCACCCTTTTCGCCCCCTCACCCCATTTCGTCCTCTCACCCTTTCATCCTCACCCTTTTCGTCCCTCACCCTTTCATCCCCTCCCCATTTCGTCTCACCCTTTCATCCCTCACCCCTTTTCATTCCCTCACCCCTTTTCGTCCCCTCACAGACTAACAGGTGGTCCAGGTTTTTGCCAGGGAAGGATTTATGATCCAGCTGGCGGCCAACAAATTGTGACATGACAAGAGGTAAACGCGACCTGCCTCTCCCTCTCTCTCAGCTTAACTCTCGTGGGGTCGGGTGGTCGTGTTGATTTGTGGTCGTGTGTGGTCGTGGTTCTGGTTTTGTCGTGTGTTGGTCGTGTATGTATGTGTGGTCGTGGTTATGGTCGTTTAAATTTGTGGTGGTGATGGTGTTTGGGTTTTGGGGGTGTGTGATTATGTGAGTCGTGAGTCAGGTAGTGTGAATCGGTGTAAACATACAAGACACATCAGATTCATTGTTAATATTCACTGATACTGGTGGTGGTGGTGTGGTGGTTGTGGTTGTGGGTTGTGATAGTGGGTGTGCTTGTGGTGGTGGTGGTACCTGTGATGGTGGTACTGGGTGGGTGGTGATGCTGGGCTGGTAGTGGGTGGTAGTGTGTGTGGTGGTGTTGTATCGGTCTCTGTGTGTGTGTGTGTGTGTGTGTGTGTGGTGGTGTTGTATCGGTCTGTGTGTGTGTGTGTGTGTGGTGTGTGTGTGTGTGTGTGTGTGTGTGTGTGAGGTCTTGTGGGCGGGGAAGGACAGAAGGTTGCGGTAGTGAGTGTGGAGCAACAGCTTGTGCCATGATGGTCATTAGAGAGAAAGGGGAGAGCTAGTGGACTGAATCTCACTTGAAAATTGTTTAAGAAAATTGGTAAATAATCTTTTACGTCCATTTCTACTCTTCGTTGTACTAGAATTAAGAAGAGACCAAGCAGAGTAGGTGAGTGTGTTGAGACGATGGAGGACCTGAAGACGATAAGTGGAAGATTTGATGATCTTACTGACATATAATTCCCATCCTAATTTATCATATATATTGACGTCGAGGATTTTGGTGGGATTGAACGTGGAGGATGATGGGGCCAGTGAGGTGCCCGGTGGTGGAGGGAAGAGAGAGGTTAGTGTGGTAGTGACGAGGCTGGTGGAGGAGGCTGCCCGGGGTGTACTGGAGGCCGCTATAATGAGGTGGAGTCGTCAACATACTCCCAACGGGAAGGAGTAGCCAGAGGATGTTGTTAATGAGGAAGTGCAGAGGTCCCGTCCTACTGCCCGGGGGTTGGGTCGCTTCAGGTGAGTGATTGAGAGGTTGAGAAAGACCCTCGGAGGTGTACAGCTCGGCGGCGGTCACTAAGGAAGTCTGAATTCTAAGAAACGAGAGTTATACGAACCCCCCACCCCCCCCCCCCACCCAAGGCTGGTGGCTTTGTTGATAATTATGTTGTGGGTGAGTGAGTCAGACGCGCTGCTGCATTCTGGGAACCTGAGAGTCGTACAGGTCGTGGTGGGAGGCAGAGTAGTCGTGTAGGTGGCAGCTGAAGGTCGTGGCGGCCTCTGCAGCAGGGTAGTCGTGAAGGTCATGGCGACCTCTGCAGCAGGGTAGTCGTGAAGGTCGTGGCGGCCTCTGCAGCAGGGTAGTCGTGAAGGTCGTGGCGGCCTCTGCAGCAGGGTAGTCGTGAAGGTCGTGGCGGCCTCTGCAGCAGCTCCTCCATGGAAATGAAGATAATTGAGGGATTATTCAAAAGTCTGGCACGGCGCCACGGCCTCCAGTGTTGTGTACTCTCTCTCTCTCTCTCTCTCTCTCTCTCTCTCTCTCTCACCATAGTCAATAGTGTGGAACTGTTTCACTCTGACTGTTGCATAAGTCTCATGGTGTTACTTTATATTTATCACTGACAAATTTACAGTCTTTGTGGTGGTAACAGTAACGCCGTAGTGACTGGTCAACAGGATCTATTCTTTTATGAGACATGACAATTTATAAGCCTAATTCTTCTTTTTTTCAAATACTCTTAAAATAACCTACAAACCTCAGTATAAAGACCTTTACTAACTATGATCAAACAAAATTACCACCAATGGGTTTTATATATAGTATTAATAACACGTCTTTACTCCCCCCCCCCCCCAAAAAAAAAAAATAAAAAATAAGAAAATAAAAAAAGTCATAATTACGAAACGCTCAAATCTCATTATCAAAAATTTAATTAGGGAATATAAGTGGCGGTGTAAAGAAGGTTGAAGTGGGCTGATGACGTCACGCGAGGCTAGGGTTGGCTGCTTACTTGATGGTGTTATGTGTTTTGTTAATGACGTTTGTGTAATTAAAGAATTTTCCATGGCACTTATATTGGTCTCAATGCTGATGTTAATTACACGTTTTCACGGCCAGACGATCGTAAACACAACACATGCCACCTTTTTGTTTTAGATTTTAATTGAAATATATAAACTGGTGTGTGTGTGTGTGTGTGTGTGTGTGTAATAATAATAATAATAATAATTGACGGTTTATTGAAAAAGTTCTGCAGCCCGAAGGCTGAAAATATACATTGGACATAAATGACTTATTACATACATTGGTGGTTTAACAAAAGCCTTCATTAGAGAAAGGTAAAGGAACATACAGTGAACATACAGATTATTGTAGGTGTTGAACAGCAAACACGTAGTGTAGTAACTCCCTCCCAGATGGTGTTAGGAGGAACTCACGTGGTGTAGTAATTCCCTCGCAGATGGTGTTATGAGGGGCCTCACGTGGTGTAGTAACTCCCTCACAGATGGTGTTATGAGGGACCTGACGTGGTGTAGTAATTCCCTCACAGATGGTGTTATATGAGTGAGGTGTGGTCCCAGGCCTTCCTATCGTAGACGGATTAACACATCGCTGGTTGTTGTTGGGTCTCACGGGCCGTTATCACTGGGTACCTGGGACCTCACTGTGTGAAGGTTAACTTGGGTACGACTGTTACTGTTGAGTTGTTCTCACTGACTTAAGCACTGTTCACCACTGTTCACCTCTGTTTAACACTGTGTGTGTGTGTGTGTGTGTGTGTGTGTGAGCCATCTTGTCCCTTGAGACGTTGGAAGGAAGGCGTCCCCACAAATCTTCTTAAAAATGGGTTACATATTATAACTTTAAGTTCCCATTGTTATTGTTAATATAAATAGAATTGCCTGGATTAAAAAAAAAATAATTATGCATTTTATGTCTTTTAATAAGATATATTTCAAAAGATAGCGAGTTCTTGTTAACAACCAGACTAATATAGAGGGTTCTGGGGATGATAGGAGCAGTCAGTTACCCCTTAGCTCTCATAGGGAGTGCTTGTCTAAGATTAAAACCGATCATTTAGTTTATTATTGCTCAGTTTCCTCACATAAGTTGTTCAGGACCATCCATTTAATCAATACTTGGTGTATACATTATCGACAGCTGCCTCTGGTGACGTCAACAGCCACGGTGATTGTTTTTGATTGTGTTGGTCTTAAAACACTGGTCATCTTTGTGTGCAAGTTGTATGAACCGTTTGGGAAGACCAACAATAACTGTGGGGA
>CAUDMG010002719.1:0-58897 GCA_958450375.1 Homarus gammarus | reverse complement strand
CATCTCCATCTGTCTGTCTGTCTTCCTCAGAACTCAATATTTATGTAAAACATTTGGTCTTAAAATTCAACCAGAGTTTTTCCTTTTTCATTTTTTATGAAACCTTTTAACAATGACGGTATGAGAGTTCCGTTTATCTCCCAAGGGAGGAAACTTAACCCGATTCGACTTATTTTTCTCCAAATTTCACATAACGTATTAAAAGCGACTCCAGATAGATAGATAGATAGATACTTCCTCAACCTGGTAATGTGAGGTGGGGTGTTGTCGTCTTGATGTTACTCACTTTTCAAGAATTTATTTATCTATTGAAAAAAAAATTGCTATTGTTTACGTATGAATAAATAGGTAAGTTAGTTGTTGTTTGTGTTAAAAAAAGACGTATTAGTTGTTGATTCTCTTTAATTTTATATTGAAGCTTTTATTTATATCATCGTCGTCTTTTGTTTACGATATAAAGGATGGAAACTTGATGCTCACTTGTTTGTTTTTTTGTCATTGTGTTTATAACTTTTACATGGAATTACAGACGATTTTTTTTTACTTTGTCTCATGTTTTTTAGTTATCTCTCTTACTTGGTTTTGGTGTGGGAGAGAGAGAGAGAGAGGATAAGTTGACAAACAAGTTCAAGATGGTAAAGTTTACTCACGTAGGAGAGAAAGTTATAAACATTTGAACACCTCGAGATATACGTTATGGCGACGACACCTCGACTATGACATTTGAAACTAAACTAATCCCATATATATCAACTAAGATATCGGCTGGAAAATATTATTAATCCCAGAGGTTTATGCCATTAGCCTCAGCAATGAACCGTCCACACAGGGGAGGCAAAATCCGGTGTGAGTAGAAATTAATGACCGTAGTTTTCCGGGTGTTGATGTGAGAACGTTTGGTCCTTTGTGTTATGCCCCGTCAGCTGTTGGCGTCCGATGTACGGTAATTCATGACACGTGTGAGATATATGCTTTAATTACAACTCTAAACCTTTTTAATGTTATAGTTCTCTTATATTGTTTACCGTTATATAAATCATATTTTAAAATGGTAATAGGAAATAAGATTAATGATCCTTAAAATAGAATTAACGAGGAAAAGAACATATTTCACGATAGTTGTCAGATGTAAGGGAATGGTTGTGTTGTGTTGTAAAGAAACATGCAAACGAAAACACTAAGTACACAATCACCTGTTTCTTTTGTCTCTGTCTGTCTGTCTGTCTGTCTCACCCTTTCACTGTACACAAAAGAAACAAAACTCATGAACTAATATTATTAAGTTAAACCAACAAAAATAATTTTGTAATTAGGAAAAAAATAATTACTGTGAAAGTAAATATATTGAACCACACACACACACACACACACACGTCACTGCACCAGGACTACATCAACAAACATTCTAATGAGCACCACTGATATCCAGGACCAGCTATCACTATCACAAGTTGTGACCTTCCCCACACACGGTCAAAATACCCTTGACCTTATCTTAACTGACTTAGCGGACCAGTACCAACCACCTCAACCAATGCCTCCTATCGGGTGTAGCACACACTTATCAGTGCTCTGGTCCCCAGCTGCCACTCCCACTCAAGTACAGAGACCCTACATCAAGACCTACAGGCCGATTACTGACTCTGCAGTGCGCCTCTTCGGGCAGTGGATAGTTCACCATCCCTGGACTGAAGTACTTAGCGTGGATGACGTGGAAACCAAATGGATAAATTATACCAACACCACCACGGAAGCTCACCACCACTTCTTCCCCGAGAAGTCCGTCAGATCTCACCCAGCTGACTTGCCCTGGATCACACCTCGGATCAAAAGACTTATGCTACAGAGAGACAGAGCCTTTCATCTCAATGACCACATCCGCTACAGGTCACTTCTCAACCGAGTCATCCGCGAAATACGCACTGCAAAGAAGTCCCACTACCCAACCAAATTACAACAGCTGAAGCAGACCAACATCAGTCAATGGTATGGTAAGCTTAAAGAACTCTGTGGACTAAACAATAAGACACACCCCCTCCCCTTCCTTAGCCATCTCACTAGTGTTGACGCAGCTGAGCAAACAAATAACCATTTCGCTACTATATGCCAGACGCTCCCACGGCTTGACACAACCACTCTCCCTGCTTACCTACCAGCCCCCCTTCCCACTGACTTAGTAGAAGAATTTGACGTAGCAAAACGCCTGGACAAACTAAAATTAAAACGCTCTACCACCCCCATTGACTTACCAATGAAACTCTTCAAGGAGTTCTCCCCGGAGCTTGCTAAACCCCTCTGCTCCATCATCAATGCTTCTCTCAGTCAAGCCAGATGCCCAGCTGACTGGAACACCTCTTATGTATCACCAGTGCCCAAATCAACCAGCCCACAATCCTTAAATCAGCTACGACCTATTGCAATCACCCCAATACCCAGCCTAATCTGTGAAAGTTTTGTGTTCGACTGGGCTTATGCTGATATTGCAGGAGTCGTAGACCCTCAGCAATTTGGCAACATGAAAACTTCCTCCACCACTCACTGTCTTGTCAGCTTTCTCGATTACATATACCGCCATCTCGAGAAACGAAAAACGTCTGTAGCTGTCGCCTTCATTGATTTCACTAAAGCGTTCGACCTAGTCGACCACAATATAATCATCAACAAAGCTATTGACCTCGGGCTTCGAAGAAGTCTCATACCATGGCTTACAGACTTCCTCAGTGACCGACGCCAAGCTGTACGCTTCCGAGGGGCTGTCTCCACCTTTCAGTCACTCACCTGTGGCGTCCCCCAAGGCACCAAGATGGGACCACTCTGCTTCCTTATGCTCATCAATGATGCCCTAAGAGAAACCCCTGCTCGCTGGAAATATGTCGACGACTCCACCATTGGGATCAGCGTCAACAATTCTGCTCCCAACTATACCGCCCTTCAGGATTTATTGAACAGTCTCCAAAACTGGGCCACCATCAACCATGTCACCATCAACCATACCAAGACCATGGTTATGCACATCAACCTCTCCTCCGACATTGTCCCACTTCCTTCCATTACTCTAGGTCCGAACACACTCCAGGTTGTAGATTCCACGAAGCTCCTCGGCGTCACCATAGACAACAAACTAAATTGGAAACCACACGTCAGTGAAGTTGTCAAATCCTCCAGTTTCCGTCTCCACCTCCTCCGCCGACTCAAGTCCCTCGGAGTTCCTGCACACGAGCTCCTCAGTGTTTACACAACATTCATACTTCCCAATCTCACCTATGCCTCCCCCACCTGGTCTTCCTCCCTAAATGCCACACAACGTAAACACCTAGAAAAAGTGCAAAAGAGGGCATGCAAGATTATTCTCTCCCCTTCCTACTCCACATATCAAGAAGCGCTCAACACACTGACCCTTTCGACTCTCACTGACCATCACCACGACCTCATCTGCAAATTTGGTAAGAAGCTTCTACACCATCCCCGACACCGGCTCCTACTACCACCTGAGATCCCTTGTCCGAGAATTGCTGTTCGACACCACAACCGCATCCAGCCCATACGTGCACGAACTGATCGCTATAAGAACAGCCCAGTCCCAACCATTGTAAAAATTATCAATAACTTGTAATAATTCAGTGTATTCACTCCCAGTAAACACTGCTCCTTACACTGTCACTATGTTGAAATGAACTGTAGTTTGAGCTTTTCCCCATCTAGTTATTATATGTCTTATTTGTGTCACTTATGTTACTTGTATATTATTTGTAATTCGTAACCCATTCCCCAAATATGTAACTGTATATTTTCAGCCTTCTGGCTGCCAAGCTCTTTCAATAAACCGTTAATTATTATTATTATTATTATTTACACAAAAGATAAGGGCACGGGGGGGGGGGGGGGGGCGGAGGTTACCAAGCTATGATCAAGAGTTGTAATCACAGAAGTTAAACGGGAATATGAACACCAATCCTCAGTGGTGACCCAAGTCTACGGGTCTACGGTAGAGCCGAGTGTTGCTACCAGCCGTCACAAGTGGTCTACAGGTCAACGGTGTTTTGTGTTCAGTTTCAAGTTAAGACGCCTGGGTATCTAAACGACGGTGTTACTGTCTTATTAAATTCGCTGAACGTATTCCATGCTCGGAGTCTTATACAAAGACGTTATGTACAAAAGTCCATCAAGACCATAACCTAGCCTAACCTAACCTAACCCAACCTACTCCTTCTAGACCGAAAATGACACAGTCTCCCTTCTTCCCTCGCCACAGATCTGACCTGCTCGCCAACAGATCTCACCTGCTCGCCACTACAGTCATCTCTCCACCAGCCTGATTGACTTACCAATAAGTTCTCCTCGTGTCTAACTAAACACATCTGCTCCATCACCAACGCTTCCTACAGCCACACAAGATGCCCAGCTGACTACAAGACCTCAAATGTATCACCAATGCCCAAATCAACGAACCCACGATCCATACGACCCACGACTCATTGCCATCACCCCAATCTTACCAAACCAATCAAGAGCCAGCATTTACTCTCCATTATAGAATAGTATTAACAAAGGCAATAAAGACATAAGCATCACTCGGTCAATGTTTTGTTCCTATGATGACGACACAAGACCTCAGGTACAAATGGATGTGTCAGATTAATTATTTCTTCACAGGTAAGTCTCTCTCTCTCTCAAGTGCAGGTGTCCTCATTATGGTTTGGCCAGACAGGGAAACAAAAGAGAGTGTATAAACGTAACGTAACGTAACCTAACCTAACCTATCGTAATTTAACTCGATATATACATAAGTTTTCCTTCAAGTACAAGTCTGGTGGTGATTGGTTGTGTGGTTGCGTGGAGGTGGAAAATGCGCCTTGTGATTGGTGGGTGAGTTGCCTGCGTGAGTGGTGGTGTGGCGTGACGCAAGGGGGGAGGGAGGGAGGAGAAGGGTGCGTTAGTCGCTGTGTTATAGAAGGTGACTACATACATACATACACTCCACTAGTCATGTAAGTAATTAGCTAATGCCAAATTCAGATATTAAAAGATTAACCTACAGGGCTTCCCCATGCTTCCTCCCCGTCAGGCAGGTGTTACCGTCCCAGCGGCTCTTCCTTACCTGCACCTACAGTAGCACTTAATTAGTAAGGTGAGGCAGGTGAGGGGCTGGTGATTGATTGCTTATGTATTTCGACAAGAGTAGAGACTCTTTTGGTTGGTTCTCACGACACCTGGGGGGCGGCAGGGTGGTGAGGTGGGTGGTAAGATGGGTGATAGGGTGGTAAGGTGGGTGATAGGGTGGTAAGGTGGGTGGTAGGGTGGTGAGGTGGGTGGTAGAGTGGTAAGATGGGTGATAGGGTGGTGAGGTGGGTGGTAGGGTGGTAAGGTGGGTGGTAGGGTAGTGAGGTGGGTGGTAGGGTAGTGAGGTGGGTGGTAGGGTGGTGAGGTGGGTGGTAGGGTGGTGAGGTGGGTGGTAGAGTGGTGAGGTTGGTGGGAGGTAGGGTGGTAAGGTGGGTGGTGAGGTAGGGTGGTAAGGTGGGTGGTGAGGTGGGTGGTAGGGTGGTGAGGTGGGTGGTAAGGTGGGTGGCAGAGAAAGAGGCATGGGTGGTAGCGTAGGAGGGTGACAGGAGCGGCTGGGGTAGGGGCGGCAGGGTGGCAGGGCGGCAAGGGCCTCAGAATCAGTCGCTATATACAACACTCTTAACACAACACAATGCTAGATTTTCGACTTTAGTTGTGGCCGTTAACAACTGAAGAGCCTTTGGTGAACAAGACAATGTTGGGAAACAGTTCGTGCCTGACAGGAACACCATATTTTATCGCGATATATTGTATTTGGGAAGTAAAACACGAGAATCTAGTAGGATCATTAAGTGTCCTTCAAATAACAACCAGCGCTCATGAGGGAGGAAGACCACAACAAACTGGAGGGACGTATTAAAGGAAGAACCAGACAACTAAGAGACGTCCTCCTCGATCCGGGAAAGATCACCAACATCTGACTGTATCCAGATTGAGTTTTGCATATTATGATACACATTGGGCCTTGATCTTTGGTAATGACATGAAACACTGAACAACATGTCAGTTCTAAGACGATACATGATGGCTGGGCTGGTAAATCACTAAAAAAATCCTGTATTAATAACACAAAGGACTGGAAAGTTATTTTATTTTATTTAATTAACGATATACGGAAGCCACTATCTAGAAAATCAATGGATCACGAAAATTTCCCGAGTGATTTTATACAACAGATATGATCACGACCTTCAACACGAGCGGTAAGGACGATTTACTCAGTGACGACACAAGACTCACGAACGAGTGAGTACAATAACAACGATGCCTGACATAAAACTAACTTGGACATACCTGAAGTGTGTTGCGTTGTGTTACGGTCCCTCCATGAGCTGTTAACTTTCACCTACCTGGAAAACAAAACCATCAGATTAACTTTCCATCCCACTTTACGCCTAGATTTGTTTATTTTTGTGTAAAGGTTAAGGAAAATTTCACCACTTATACGACTGGCAATAGAAACTAACCAACCCTAACCAAATCAATATGGTTTTGTTAGTTCGTGTTGTCTGTCATCATTATTGGTTTAGACGTTCAGCCTTCATGGAGAAAGATCATTAAGTTCTGAAAGAAAACTACAGTATATTTCCAAAAAAAATTTCCTTCTCTCCTTTAGATAAACATTTATGCATAACAACAAATGTGACCATAAAGAATCTGCCCTGAGAAATTAATTAAGACACCTGTCCATACTGTCATTATAACATCAGCAGAAGTAATGTTCACCTTGTCCTGGTGGTAGAGGAAGCCTTGGTATCACCCGTTGTGTCTTGGACCATGGACCATCCTGCCTGAAACAACAATCATCAATCAGGCAACAGCTCTGCTTTTATTACTCTAATTATATACAACTTTATTCTATAAACACTAACACAAGAGATGGTCGATACGGCCATCTCTCAAGGATCAGTACAGCTCCTTGATATAAATTTCCACAGCAAAGTACAAGTCATAATGGCCACAAACTCACTCACTCACAAACCTACATTAACAATTTCCCGGTGAGGAAGGTGCAGGGAGTGAGGTGAAGGAGGGAGGTGCAGGGAGTGAGGTGAGGGAGGTGCAAGGAGTGAGGTGAGGGAGGTGCAAGGAGTGAGGTGAGGGAGGGAGGTGAGGGACGGAGCCACAGTTACTTTTATCATAATAGTAAGTATTTTAAAGAGGCGACATTTACCTGCACCAAATAGAATCTGACCTAACCAACCAAAGAATCCTAACCTAACCTAACTTTCTAGCTCGTCATATTAAACAAAGTAATTATTTTAATATCTGGTACCAATGAAAGCAAATTTGTTGAATCGTCATGGTTTAATTTTACGATTTTTTGTGGGCGTCAGAGTACTCTGGACCGAGCAGGATGATTGTAAACAAATGACAACTCACGGTGAATCAGCAGATGTTTCTGAGGAATATTTACGGTAAATAATTAATTTCCTCGCGTTCAAAGCACATAGAGACGATAGAGACGTTATTTTAGTGTCATATGATCAGTTTTTCAATTTTTACCTCACAATTTCCTTCATCCTTCATGCCCTGCCCACTAAAAATTTAAATAAAAGGTTGTCGCCTCTTTAATAAAATATTTATTATAATGGTAAAGATCACCTGTGGAAGGAATGAGCAATGAACGAAATCGAACAAATCCTTCTGAAAGTCGCCGTCTCAGTTTTCAGTGACAGCTGGTGACCGGGACGCCATTTTGTCAAAACACGGCAGAAAACTTGATTATTTCCCATATAACTCTAATAATATGTCTATGTACTCCGCCCAGTAAGGTCGTGTGAACTGTTAGTGATGGTAAGAGTTTATAGTGAAGGTGAATAAGTTAACGATATACACCTGTTGGTTGTGTTATGGGGAGGAGGTGAGTCAGCTCCTGCCTACACCGGCCTCATTAACCACAACAAATATAACCCTTATTGACCACCACTTACCTCTTAGTCTTATCTCCCTTCACAAACGATGACACTTAATACCACTTTACTGTTGCACTTTATAAACAGTTCACAGTGACACTTGTTAACGCGACAACAGCGACAAACTAACTGACCGTCGCAGCTCAGCACAAAGCAAATGGTGGAGCTTCACGAGACTCAGTGAACGAACATGTCTCGTTACTGTGAGAAGACTCGAGTGTACTGTATCGTTCTGTGTGTCGGAGCTTCACGAGACTCAGTGAACGAACTTGTCTCGTTACTGTGAGAAGACTCGAGTGTACTGTATCGTTCTGTGTGTCGGAGCTTCACGAGACTCAGTGAACGAACCTGTCTCGTTACTGTGAGAAGACTCGAGTGTACTGTATCGTTCTGTGTGTCGGAGCTTTACGAGACTCGGTGAACAAACCTGTCTCGTTACTGTGAGAAGACTCGAGTGTACTGTATCGTTCTGTGTGTCGGAGCTTCACGAGACTCAATGAACGAACCTGTCTCGTTACTGTGCGAAGATTCGAGTGTACTGTATCGTTCTGTGTGTCAGAGCTTCACGAGACTCAGTGAACGAACCTGTATCGTTCCCTGGGTGAATTGATAAAAAAACATGATTCGTTGATGTAGAACGTATGTGGTCCACTGAGATGATGGAAGCTTACCCCTGCTGCCCACTAACTAACAAACTAGTCTACCCGCTACTACCGAACATAATGTAGACTCTTTCATGGTAACATTCATCTACACATTCACCATAAACGAGTATAATAACCAAGTATTATTATCTACGGTATTACTCTCATAATAACGCGTTTTAGTATAATTTAATCTTGCTAAGGAATTGTGTAAAGTGAGATACGATTGATAATGAATAATTGACTGGCCATTTGGGTTCCGCAGACAATGACAGATTCTAGTGAAGTTATCCATCATGACGTTCCGTTTTCTGTGGCCTTTCCGACGTGTCAGGACCACACGCGACCTCAATTTGTAAACATAAATTGATTCGAAGCCATAAGGGGGGGGGGTATCCTGTTTAATCGGTTCTTAGAGTTATTACGTTTTGTTGTTTATAAGTTTTAATAACTGTGTGGGTGTGTGTGTGTGTGTGTGTGTGTGCGTGCGTGGTCGCTAGCAAATGTAAGGACGGTACCTTACTATGATTGAGTGATCGATCACAGATAAAGACAACTAATTAAAGAAAGAAAGAGAAAAAATAATCTCTTTAAAAATTAATTATCTATGTTACATCATTCGTTGACAATTACTTCTAACTCACCTTGGTCACAGCAAGGCAAATATCAAGACACAAGCAAGAAAACACGTAGGTAACAACAGGTAATTAAATCTGAAGCGGACTCTGCAAAACTACAGGAAGATCTCAACAAATTTTTCGAATGGTCCGAAAAATGGCAGATGAAATTCAATGTGGACAAATGTAAAGTACTCAGTATAGGAGATGTAAACAGGGAAACCAGTTACCAGATGAACAACGATGCCATTGTGGAATCCGACTGCGAGAGAGATTTAGGAGTAATGATAAGTAGGAATCTTAAGCCATGTAAACAATGTGTTTTTGCTCGAAACAAGGCTAATAAAGTACTTGGGTTCATACAAAGGAGTGTTAGTTACAAGACTAGCGAGGTCATCCTAAAACTATTTCTTGCTCTTGGGAGACACCCACTTGGATTACTCAGTTCAATTCTGGTCACCGTATTACAGAATGGATATAGAATCCCTATAAAGAATTCAGAGGAGAATGACAAGACTAATCCCGGGCATCAGGAACCTTGAGTACAGAGACAGGTTAAAGCATCTTAATTTGCACTCCCACGAGAGACGTAGAGTGAGGGGCGACATGATAGAGGTGTATAAATGGAAGTCAGGGTTAAACAAAGGGGACATTACAAAGGTACTCAAACTATCCAACCAGGAGCGAAATCGTAACAATGGTTTTAAATTAGACAAATTTAGATTTCGGCGTGAAATAGGTAAACACTGGTTTGGAAACAGAGTAGTGGATGAATGGAACAAGTTACCAAATATCATCATTAACTCGAATATGCTGAATAGCTTCAAACATTGGTTGGATGCTAAAATGAACAATAGGGGTTGGGTATAAACGGGACTGCCCAGTATGGGTCAATAGGCCCGCTGCAGTTTCCTCCATTCTTATGTTCTTATGTTCTTATGATGGATTATTTACAATGATTGATGGATGATTTGCCATGATTTACAAGAATTGATGGATGATTTACAATGATTCATGGATGAGTGGGTTGATTAATTAATTACTGACATGATTGATGGATGATATATATATACATTACTCTCTGGTGTATGTGTGTGGCCAAAGAGACCCTGACTAACAGCATAAGATGCGTCCACGTCGAGTTTTTAGAGGAATTACTGACAAGTGAGTCACGAGGGAGGGGAGGTGGGGGAGGGGGAGGGGGGAAGGGAAGGGTGATTGGTTAGCACTCAAAGGACAGACAAACCAACACACGGACATGCATCCCAGGTGACTACGAACACGTACAGTAGATCACGGATAGACATTCATACACGGTAACCCAGATGACGAGAAGCCCAAACTGTACAATACTGTTACCTGTACTACCTGAGATGACCAGGTAGGTGACCATGTAGGTGACCAGGTAGGTGACCAGGCAGGAGACCAGGTAGGTGACCAGGTAGGTGACCAGTTAGTGATGGTGGTAAATGACTCCTGTAGTATAGGTTAGCTTGTTCCACTCGTCCACCACCCTAGTTGTGAACCAGTTTCTTCCTATCTCCCTCCTAAACCTAAACTTATCCAACTTGAATCCGTTGCTCCGAGTACTATCCTGCTCGGATATTATAAGAACTTCATCTATATCCCCTTTATTGATTCCTTTCACCCACTTAAATACTTCTATCATATCTCCCCGCACTCTTCGTCTTTCTAGGGAATGCAAGTTAAGTTTCTTTAACCTATCCTGATATGGAAGGTTTCTAAGTCCCGGAATCATTTTTGTCATTCTTCGCTGCACCGACTCTAGTGAATTTATATCCATTCTCTAATAGGGGCACCAGAACTGAACCACCTAATCGAGGTGCGGCCAAACTAGCGCAAGATATAGTTGCAATAAGACCTCTGCACTCTTGTTACTTACACTTCTAGATATAAAACCCAATACTCTGTTTGCCTTATTTCGAACATTAACGCACTGTTTTCTAGGCCGTAGGTCCGGGCTTACAAGTACCCCTAGGTCTCTTTCACAAGTCGACTTCTCTAGGTTGATGTTGTTAAGGCTGTATACATTATAAGTATTTGTTCTTCCAATATTTAGTACGCTGCACTTGCTGGTGTTGAATTTCATTTGCCATTTTTCCGACCACCCCTGCAGTTTATTTAGATCCTCCTGTAATGCATTTGCATCCTGCCCTGAATTAATTTGCCGCCCTATTTTGGTGTCCGCAAACTTGCTTATGTCACTGCTGATCCCAGTATCTAGATCGTTTATGTAGATTATCTTCCGATATTTTATTCAAATATTCATTGATTGATTCTCCTTTCCCTTCCCTCCCCTCCTTCCTCCATTCACCTCCCTCCTCCCTTTTCCTTTCACCCCCCCCCCTCCCCTCCTCTTCCTCTGGTCATCTAGGAGAGGTCAACATATGAAGGGCTCTAACAGTGTGACCTCTACAGCGTCGCCTACAGTAGTACACGTCTTGAATGTACCAATCAATCCAAGGCGTGTGTGGCGTAGGTCAGAGGTCATGCACCCTACACACACACACACACACACAGTTTGATATAGACTAACCACGACAACCACGACCACAACCTCCTCCCCCAACCACCACCACCACAACCACAAATGAGTACAGACACACAGACAGACAGACGAGAACTGAGTCCGCTCGTCTTTGAAACCGTGTACCTGTTCCTACTGCTTGAGTCCTTTGATGCAAGACCAGGTGTATTTATCTTCGTAATTAGGCGAATTGGAATCGAATCATGCGGAGCGTCTGTTTGTTTTCTCCCTAGTTCACTTTACAGCCCCCGAGCACCGTGTGTGTGTGTGTGAGGTGTTTGTATCTCGGTGTCTACATGCTTATCTGGTATTCAATCTCTCTCTCTCTCTCTCTCTCTCTCTCTCTCTCTCTCTCTCTCTCCCTCAACCAAATCTACCTAAACCTAACCTATCCTTACCACAAATGACAAAATTACTTGAATAAACATATTTTTTTTATATAAAACTTTTGTCTAGGGGTTTATGGGTATGGGGGGGGGGGTCGTAGGGAGAGAGAAGGGGTGATAAACGGGTCGTGGGGAGAGAGAGGGGGGGAGGGGTCGTAGGGAGAGAGAGGGGGTGATAAAAGGGTCGTGGGGAGAGAGAGGGGGAGGGGTCGTGGGGAGAGAGAGGGGGTGATAAAAGGGTCGTGGGGAGAGAGAGGGGGGTCGTGGGGAGAGAGAGGGGGTGATAAACGGGTCGTGGGGAGAGAGAGGGGGTGATAAAAGGGTCGTGGGGAGAGAGAGGGGGGAGGGGTCGTGGGGAGAGAGAGGGGGTGATAAAAGGGTGGTGGGGAGAGAGACGGGGTGATAAACGGGTCGTAGGGAGAGAGAGGGGGTGATAAATGGGTCGGAGGGAGAGAGAGGGGGTGATAAACGGGTCGTGGGGAGAGAGAGGGGGTGATAAACGGGCCGTGGGGAGAGAGAGGGGGTGATAAACGGGTCGTGGGGAGAGAGAGGGGGTGATAAACGGGTCGTGGGGAGAGAGAAGGGGTGATAAACGGGTCGTAGGGAGAGAGGGGGTGATAAACGGGTCGTGGGGAGAGAGAGGGGGTGATAAACGGGTCGTGGGGAGAGAGAGGGGGTGATAAACGGGTCGTGGAGAGAGGGGGTGATAAACGGGTCGTGGGGAGAGAGAGGGGGTGATAAACGGGTCGTGGGGAGAGAGAGGGGGTGATTAACGGGTCGTGGGGAGAGAGAGGGGGTGATAAACGGGTCGTAGGGAGAGAGAGGGGGTGATAAACGGGTCGTGGGGAGAGAGAGGGGGGAGGGGTCGTAGGGAGAGAGAGGGGGTGATAAACGGGTCGTAGGGAGAGAGAGGGGGTGATAAACGGGTCGTAGGGAGAGAGAGGGGGTGATAAACGGGTCGTAGGGAGAGAGAGGGGTGATAAACGGGTCGTGGGGAGAGAGAGGGGGTGATAAACGGGTCGTGGGGAGAGAGAGGGGGTGATAAACGGGTCGTGGATAGAAGGGGTTGATGGGAAACGCTGTAGGGACGACACACGGGGCCCAAGCGACGATACACAAGGGCCTAAGAGGATAAAAAGATCCCCGAAGGACCTGAGACGCGAGAGGGGCCACAAACTGGGGCCCCCAATTTAAGCCTCGGGGCCCGGGAGGTGAGGGGGCCGGCAGGTGAGGGGTCCCGGAGGTGAGGTAATGTAATCAAACTTTGTGTTAATTAGTAAACAGGTAACCCCTCTCTCTCACCTCTCACCCCTCTCTCTCACCTCTAAACCCTCACCTCTCAGCTCCCTTCCCACTTCCCCTCCCTCTTCCTCTTCTCTTCCTGTTCCTCACACAACCTTCCTTCTTCCTCTCCCTCTTGACCTCACACCACAAGAAGCATCAAATACAGTACACAATTACGGAAGTGAACTGTGGTGGTAGGCGGGGCTAGAACAACAGACGCATACACACACACATAAGGTATAGCCACCAGGTGAAGTCTTACCTTTACCCTTTAATTATGAAGTTGTAGAGCCAATATCCAGGTAGGTCTTCCCTGACAGGTAACTAGTGGCGTTGGAAGTAGGGTGGGGTGGGGGGGGGTGTCTATTGGCTCACACACCTTGCCTTTATTATAAGTTATCGTCAGGTATTTGTGGGTATGGCGTCGGGAGGGGGGGGGGGTAGGAGGGGAGGGGGGAGGAGAGGAGGGGGTGCTTGATGGTGTTTTGGTCCAGGGTACAACGTGTGTGTGTGTGTGTGTGTGAACCCTGTAATATATGTTTGTTTTGGAGGCTGTTTAAATGTGCTGTGTTTTTATAGAGAAACACGTGATTTATATTGTTTGATATGTGTGTGTGAGTCTGTGTGTATGTATCTGTGTCTGTCTCTTTGTGTGTGTGTGTGTGTGTGTGTGTGTAATGAAGCTTTGATCTTGCTTTGATAAATAATTTGTCTGAATGTCATTTCCCAAAGAGAATATATATATGTGTGTTTTTTCAATAGTTTTTTTTCATAATATATATATAGAGATTTTTTATTCATTTTAAATCAGTCACGTGTATATTTTTTTGTTTTATTTTTGCAAGTTTTATTTTTTTGTCCACCCTGTGAGGCAAGGAGACAAAGGCTATCATTTACACTTTAGGATTTTATTTCAATTTATCCCGACTATTAATGAGGTGTTCAATGTTGTCTTCTCAGTCCTCCCAATGTTAGTCCAGTCGTCTCACCCCTCCCCTCCCCCCCAACACCGGATATCTTTTAGCCTTCCTCCGTCCGTAGCCCCGCCCCGCCCCCGAACCCCGCCCCCGCCATAAAGTCACCTGTCCCGAAAGTTGATCCAGACGAGACCAGGTGAGCATAAAATCCCAATCAAGAAGAATATTTTAACATAGCACCTGCCTGTAGAGAGAGAGAGAGAGAGAGAGAGAGAGAGAGAGAGAGAGAGAGAGAGAGAGAGAGAGAGAGAGACTACCTGATGAGTAAGGTAGTCTGTGTTGGGGAGGGGAAGGGAAGGGAGGGGAGGGGAGGGGGGGAGGGGAGGGGGAGGGGAGGGGGGAGGGAAGGGGGGAGGGGAGGGGAGGGGGGGAGCGAAATAGTGTGGGGAGGTCAGAGAATTAGGGAGGAGATGGGTAGAAGGAAGGGGAAGGGGAAGAGAGGGATAGGATAGGGATAGAAGAGGAGTAGGGTAGGGAAGGGAGAAGAGGTGAGGGAGGAACGTAAGGAGAAAGGGATAAGAAGGGTAAGGTTAGGGATGATACCCGTCAAATAAAGGGAGGAGAGGAGGGGGGGAGGGGGGAGGGGAGGGGAGGGAGGGAAGAGGGGATTTGGCTGCTAATGAGTGATTATAGGAGGTAAATAAGGTCATTAACACGTAATTATGTCTGTGTATACATTGTTATCGCAGCTTAATAGTGTACGTCTGTTTATTGGTCTGACTCTCTCTCTCTCTCTCTCTCTGTCTCACCATGTCAATAAATCAAACTTCACCTCACTCACTCTCACACATACACACACACACACACTCACACTCACACTCACACACACACTCATGCACTCACACACACACACACACACACTCACACTCACACTCACTCACACACACACACACACACTCACACTCACACACACACTCATGCACACACACACACACACTCACTCACACACACACTCACTCACACACACACACACACACTCACACTCACACACACACTCATGCACACACACACACACACACACACACACACTCACTCACACTCACACTCACTCACACACACACACACACACACACTCACACTCACACACACACTCATGCACACACACACACACACACACACACACACACACACACACACACTCACTCACACACACACACACACACACACTCACTCACACACACACACACTCACTCACTCACTCACACATCTCTGTAATTTAAGTTTGTTTTCCATATTATTCTTATTTTGTATTTCTGAAATTTTAATTTTATTTGCATTTTTTTTAGTATTGTAAGTTTATTATTAAGGTGTATTGTTGTTGTATTGTTGTATTACTTAGTGTTATTGTAAGTTTAGTATTGTTGTTGTATTTGTTGTATTACTTAGTGTTATTGTAAGTTTAGTATTGTTGTTGTATTGTTGTTGTATTTGTTGTATTACTTAGTGTTATTGTAAGTTTAGTATTGTTGTTGTATTGTTGTTGTATTGTTGTATTACTTAGTGTTATTGTAAGTTTAGTATTAAGGTGTATTGTTGTTGTATTACTTAGTGTTATTGTAAGTTTAGTATTGTTGTTGTATTTGTTGTATTACTTAGTGTTATTGTAAGTTTAGTATTGTTGTTGTATTGTTGTTGTATTACTTAGTGTTATTGTAAGTTTAGTATTGTTGTTGTATTGTTGTTGTATTACTTAGTGTTATTGTAAGTTTAGTATTGTTGTTGTATTTGTTGTATTACTTAGTGTTATTGTAAGTTTAGTATTAAGGTGTATTGTTGTTGTATTGTTGTTGTATTTGTTGTATTACTTAGTGTTATTGTAAGTTTAGTATTAAGGTGTATTGTTGTTGTATTGTTGTATTACTTAGTGTTATTGTAAGTTTAGTATCGTGGTTATAAAACTCATTGAGGTATTGTTGAAAATATTGTTTGTATAAACATTTGTGCTGTTCTTCCCCTTGTATAAACATTCCCCTGAAGAAGAATCAATGTTTATAGTTGTATGCATTACCCTAACCTAACTTATCCTGACCTAACCTAACCTATCCTAACCTAACCTTAAGTAAACATATATGATAAGATAGGCAGTACGATACTCTTTCCCATTGGCAGGAGTGTGTAAGCTCCGCCCACATTCTCTCGTCAGGGACTTGTAATTGGTTGGCTGAGGCAGGTGAGGGGGTGACATGGTGTTGTTTAATTGGTTCCGTCAGACAGGTGAATGGCCAAGTGGCCTATTCACTTTCAGAGACTTTAAGTGTACACCATACACCGTACTTATAAATATAAACATAAGAATTTCTCTAACTAATTTATTTGTAAATATATAAATTCCTCTAATTTATTTGTGTATTAATAAATTCAACTAACTAATATATATATATATATGCAAGTAAATCACTGTAGGTGCGCGTGATCTAGGTATATGCTGATAACCACCAGGAAAGAAGAAAACACGAAGTTCCCAAGCGCTTTCGTGTAATTCACATCTTCAGGGGTGAGTACAGACACGAAAGCGCTTGGGAACTTCGTGTTTTCTTCTTTCCTGGTGGTTATCAGCATATATATATATATATATATATGTAACCGGTCGGAATTTACTGGACTTTAATTTCTCACTTGACTTGCGGTTTATTTAAAATTAATAGATGGTAATGGCAGTGGAAGCGCCCCTTTGAGAAAAATCCCGAACCAGCACAAGAACACTTAAAACTACTAAACAAAATAAATTGTCCGTGACCCGTGGAAGGATAGCATCTGTGACTGGGATGAATGAGACACACTGTTACATTTAGACACTTATATTCCCTCCAACACTACAAACACAATCCAATAATGGTACACCAGTATGCGCACCTCTTAACTTGAACTTAAAACACTACTCTGGGGAATAAAAGTTATACATGATATAAAAATTATTAGAACCTCAGGCAACAATAAATTTGAAGTATTAAGAACTGTTCCGTGCACACATGAAACAGGCCTTAAAGGCTTTCACGCAATAATATCAGTCACTTAGGTACCAAAAAAAAGAAATAACTACTCTACAATGAATAGGCCTTAAGGGCACTCAACCAAATTATATGTCACTGAGGAATGGTAATAAAAATGAGAAATTAAATACTCTACAATGAATAGGCCTTAAGGGCACTCAACCAAATTATAGCACCCCAACAGATGCACACTTCCTAACCTAACCTAACCATTACTCTGGGGAACAAGGTTATACCTGAGATCAGAATTATGAAGAACAATCAGAGGCATTAAAAGAATCAACTCACAGTATCACTCTGGTTCCACTTGATGGCACAAACATTCAAAACAATATTATCACAATTATCTAGAAACTATTAAACTACACCCGTAATAAGGGAAGGAAAATGTTCCTCCAGGTATCTCCTAGAGGCCTAGACTCACGGTCTCAGTGTGTGACCATTAGTCTACTCAGATAGCCTCAGTGTACTCCCAGTGCGTCCATAAAGCGGACGGGAGTGAGCCAATCAGACCTTGTACAGTTGAGAGAAGCTTTAGCGTCCCGTTGAGAGGGTTTCGCTAGCAGCTCGGGACACGTGGTGATGTGCCCGGAGTGGTAAGAACTGATCACCCACTGCTGGTCCCGGGTCGTTTAGTTGTCGGGAGCACTCGTTCACTCAAGAGATCCTTTGCTACCCCGCTAAACAGTGGCAGGCCTACTTTGCTCGGTCCAATGGCGACAATCGCCACCCTCAGTCTCAAACGGCAGTCAATCTCTCGCAGTCAACTCCGGGTCAACTCCAGTCAAGTGGGTTCTCACGGAAACCCTGAAATGAACTCACTGTTAGCTCTAGTTTACTTTATCACTGCCCTATCTAACCCTGTCTGAGATCGAATGAGACTTACTTGTTACTCTGCAATAATGCAACACAGGTGACTAGGCCACGTGACTATTCCTGGGACAAGCGCGCAGAGACGTCTTGTCTCTGTGAATGCTCTCCGGGACTGGGGGAGAGGCCTCGTCGCATTCTCTCAAGGCGTGAGCTTAGGCCTACGTGACTTATTTTCCGCCTAACTAATAACTCCTTGGGACACCCGTAACATCATTCAGACTGCTAAACGATCTATAATAATCTCAAATTCAATAATAGTCCCTTAACTTCATGAATCACATCATTATTAATTCGGCAAATTACATTAAATATCATATAGGCCTAGTTCCACAAACTCCCACTATGTGCGGGGAGCGCTCTCTTCCCTCAGACGACCTTGAACGCTCAGTATCGCTAATGGCGGGGCATTCGAAATTACTCTGAAATTCCTGAATATTACATATATATATATAAATTATTCTAACTAAGCAATGTATATGTTTAAATTTAAACAGGAAAAAGGGAATATTTAATTGGAGTCGCTCACTACGTCAGCTGGTGATGGACACAAAGCAGCCGACGGCATTAATGATTCAGCGTTAAGCAACAACTGTTAGATAAAATGTATACAATTAATAAAAACTGACTCACACGGGAAATACATTATCAGTCAGGTCTGGGTTGTGTTAGGGAAGTGATTTGACATTCACAGACACAGATATATATACATTTACATACATACACAGGGTCACTCCAAGCACATACACACATACAGGGTCGCACACACATACACATACACACACACACACACACACACACACACACATATAGACAGGCATACAGAGAGATATAAAAATACACACAGACAGAGAGAGAGAGAGAGAGAGAGAGAGAGAGAGAGAGAGAGAGAGAGAGAGAGAGAGAGAGAGAGAGCAGCAGACCTTTTCAATCTATCTACTTCAGTAAAGATTAATCGCCATTGTGTTTATTTCTTACTAACATCAAGTTGGAATTTCTAGTCACAATTTCTACATCAATAAATTCTAAATAAGCACCGAGTGAAGGGAGTTAAGAAACATAATATAAACATACAACTTTGCCATGTGTATGTATATAAAGACTCAGTATGATACAGCTCTTAACAACAATATACAACGACAATTATCATACCAAGGTGAAGAGTGAGTGAAAACGGGATATTTCTTATAGCAAATATAAAAATGACACTGATATGGTATACGGCAATAATAATAGTAACAATAATAATAATAATAATAATAATAATAATAATAATAATAATACGACACTTCAACGCTATGAAAACTACGAAGTGTGGACGAACTCTGCCAGTTTTTCATTTCCTTTTCAGCGACTGTCATCCTTGTCACGTGTACAGTCGTGCGCGGCTATCCCAAGACTTTAAATTCATTCTTAACATATTTCTACTGGTCTGTCTGTCACTTCTTAACAACAAGCATAAACTACAACCTTCCTGTTACAACCTCAATATTATAACAATCCCATAACCTTAACAATATAACAACCTCGGTAACAACAATATCAAAACCCCTATTTTTTCAATCATTGTAACCATATGTAGTAATTCACAGGTGTATATAGGTATTACACACACACACACACACACACACACAGTATCTTGGCCTAGTCGAAGTTTCTGCTCACCTGAATCGGATTTCATTTCCATCAGAATATTTTTCAAGACTTTTACCAGAAATCATTAAAACAAATTCTCAAGACACTTCCGGGTCAAACTTGAGGAGTGTGACTTCGCCCACTCGTCCTGTATAACTGTTCACTATATATGTAACCTCAAAACTGAAATACATTACCTAGAGTTCAAAAATGTATAATAAATCAGACTTAAAAATGTATAAAAAAAATTACTTAAAAATGTATAAAAAATAACCTGTCCAAGTTATTATTTCTAATGAATTAAGAGACGTCATGTAAGTGAATAAAATGATAATAAAGTGATGAATAAAAGTGTTGAATAAATAGGTTTGATTTGTGGTGAAATAAAATTGTTCGCCTGGAAAAAAGAGTGGAAGCGTGTGTGTGTGTGTGGGTGTGTGTGTGTGTGTGTGTGAGGATGATGATGAAGAATCTTTATATTTTCACCTCACACCAAGTTTGTTTTTTATTTCTATTCGAATGCCGAACTTTTTTCCATGGCTTCAAATACCTTTAAATTACCGAGTGAATCTTTTAACCTGAAAAATTAAAGGTCAGTATATGTGCGTGTGTGTGAGGGGGGGTACGAGCTATGCCCCAGGTGTCTCGTGTCACACACACACACACACACACACACACACCTTCCCTCATTACACCCAATTCTGTAGTTTTTTTATTATGAACGGGAGGCGAATAATGACAACAATAAGGTAATGTCAACAACTATGATATTTCGAGAAGAACAAAAAACAAAAAACAATAATACACTTTTATCAATCAAATCATATTTCTGTCATCAATTGTATCATTAAGTGTCTGTCATCAATTTCAATTATATCACGTGTGTGTCTCAGCTATCACGTGTGTGTCTCAGCTATCACGTGTGTGTCTCAGCTATCACGTGTGTGTCTCAGCTATCACGTGTGTGTCTCAGCTATCACGTGTGTGTCATCAACATTAACCATTTCACGTGTCATCAACCATAATACTGTTGATGACACACATGGTATTATCCTGTGTGTCATCAACCATATCATGTGTCATCGACCATATCATGTGTCATCAACCATATCATGTGTCATCAACCATATCATGTGTCATCAACCAGTTGTGTTCTGACCTCACTAGGGGAAAGGTCACGGCAGGGTTAGCTCCGGAGGGATAATTATCAGATATGGCCAGAGCAAGGTGCGGTCTTGGGTATGAGAGTTTGGTGACCAAACTGGAGTGGTCCACTGAAGAATTGGCGAAGGTCAAGTTGGAGAACTTGAAATTAAGGGAAGAGCTGGCGATGTTAAAAGGAGAGGCTGGACGAGTAAAGCCAGTGGCTGACGAAAAATCAAGCGAGTGGAAAATTGTGAGTAATGGGAAGACAAAGCTTTTGGTGAAGAAGCACACCAAGGATACGACAACAACGACAACAACAGCTAAGTGTACCAACCCGTTCAGTCCCTTGATAGACGAATTGGACGTTAGTACAGTCAGGGACAGGGATGACAAGGAAGGTATAAAAACTTTAATTGTTGGTGACTCACAGGTAAGGTACATGGACAGGGCCTTTTGTGGTAAAAACAAAAATAGGATGAGGGTGTGTTTGCCAGGAGCTGGGGTGGGGGATATAATTGACAGGATGGACAATATCTTGTCTGGTAATGGGAACAAACCCATTATCTGCCTCAGTGCAGGAGGCAATGATATTGGCCGGTGTAGGAGCGAGGAACTTCTTGATAAGTTCAAGGCAGCCATAGATCGTATTAGGACTAAGGGAGGGATCCCTATCATATGCGGTGTCCTGCCTAGAAGGAGAGTTGGCAGTGAATGGTTGTCAAGGGCAGTTGGTGTTAACGACCGTCTTGACAGATATTGCAAGTCAATATCAGTCCCATTCATTGACAACTGGGACAACTTCTATGGCAGAAGGGACCTTTATGCTAGGGATGGGGTGCACCTGTCTAGGGATGGAGTAGCAACCCTGGCTGGGGCTCTAGAGGGGGCAGTTCAAAAGATATCGAAGTCTTTAAACTGCTAAGAGAACATAGGGGCACGGGGGTGGAGGAGACTGCAGTGGGAGCGGGTAAACAAGGCGAAAGATTACAGGGAAATAGTGTTAGGAATGATGAC
The DNA here is from genome assembly GCA_958450375.1 of Homarus gammarus. Lineage (NCBI taxonomy): Eukaryota > Metazoa > Arthropoda > Malacostraca > Decapoda > Nephropidae > Homarus > Homarus gammarus. The sequence continues at coordinate 36,810 of CAUDMG010002719.1, read as the reverse complement.
ATAACTAAATTAGACAGGGAGTTTAAAACTAAACGCGGTAAGGGAAGGACTCAGAACACGACTAACTTAAATGTATATTACGCGAACAGTAGAAGTATGAGAAACAAAATGGATGATATTAGGGCCTTGGTATGTACCGAAGAAATCGATATAATTGCATTCACTGAAACATGGATCAACCTAGACACACGTGAATTACCAGTCGAATACCAAATTGCGGGTTACAAACTGTTCCATACCGATAGGCAGACCAGGAAAGGAGGCGGAGTAGCAATCTATGTTAGGGATAATCTGAAGTGTGAAATAAATAAGGAAATAAAAACTGAGAGGAATACAGAAACAATTTGGATAGAATTAAGCGACGGTCGGGAAAAATTAATCACAGGAGTAATATATAGACCCCCCAATCTTGACAGAGTCAATGAGCGACTTATCTGGGATGAAATGCGCAGGGCTTCCATACACAACAAAGTCTGTATAGTAGGCGACTTTAACCTTGGCCAAATAGATTGGACCGACCTTACGGGAAACTCAGAATCAGAGGATTTTCTCGAGACGATCCAGGACTGTTTCCTAAGTCAACATATAACCGAACCCACACGGGGTAATAATATATTGGATTTAGTTTTGTCAAACAGAGAAAACCTCATTAGCAATGTCGAGGTAGGGAACGAACTTGCAAACAGCGATCACAAAGAAATTCGATTCCAGTTAGATTTTCAGGGCAGACGTAAGGAAAATTCCACTAAAGTACCAGATTTCAGAAGGGCAAACTTTGACAGTTTAAAGAGGCAGCTAAGAGAGGGGGTGTCGCGCTTGGCCGTGAACCTGACAGATGACACCGACCTGATAACGAGATCTGAGATTGCCGAGTTCCACGACAATTTAAATAGTGAGTTACTTAATGCACAAAGGCAGAACATACCATACAAAAAACTCAGATCAAACAACAATGACCCTAAATGGATAAATAATTATTTAAAGAACATCATTGGCCAAAGGAAGGCTATAGGTAGAAGGATAAATCGTGGCGAAATTCACCTCCGGGACTATTATAGGGTATTGGCGAGTAGGGTTAAAACCGAGATAAGGAAAGCAAAGAGGAATAATGAGGTAAGGATAGCAAGGGAGGCAAAGACAAACCCCAAAGGATTCTACCAAATGTACCAAACTAAAACACGAGAAAAGATTGGACCAATACGGTCAGACTCCGGCGAGCTCACTGATAACGACGGAGAAATGAGCAATAATTTAAATAAATATTTTTCAACAGTTTTCACCAGCGAAAATTTAAACATGATACCCGAGGCACCGACTCTATTCAGAGATAGTGAAGAAAACAAATTAAGTGAGATAGTAGTGACTAGTAACGATGTTAGTAAGCAAATAGACAAACTAAAGCCTAATAAGTCACCTGGTCCCGATGAGATATTTGCCAGAGTATTAAAGGAATGTAAGGAAGAGCTTAGTATGCCCTTAGCAAAGTTGTTTAACATGTCCTTAAAAACAGGTGTAGTACCAGAATCCTGGAGGATAGCGAATGTAATACCGATCTTCAAGAAGGGGGATAGATCACTATCCTCTAACTACCGCCCAATCAGTCTAACATCAATAGTAGGCAAATTACTGGAAGCAATCATTTCAAACTCTATTCGAAATCACCTGGAGAAGCACAGATTGATCAATGATTCCCAGCATGGCTTCACAAGCGGACGTTCTTGCCTAACTAATCTATTAACATTCTTTTCATCAGTTTTCGAATCAGTGGACGAGGGGCACAATTATGATGTGGTATATCTCGACTTTAGCAAAGCCTTCGACAGAGTACCCCACGAAAGACTAATTAGAAAGGTAGAAGCTCATGGCATCAAAGGTGACATCCTTAAATGGATTAGGGCGTGGTTACAGGACAGGAAACAGCGAGTGAGCATTAACGGCACTAAGTCCCATTGGAGCAACGTCACAAGTGGAGTTCCCCAAGGCTCAGTACTTGGACCATTATTGTTTATTATATACATAAACGACATAGATATCGGCATAGACAGCAACATAAGTAAATTTGCTGATGATACTAAAATAGGACGTGTTATCAAATCTGACGAGGACTCGGCAAAACTACAGGAGGATCTAAACAAATTTTTCGAATGGTCTGAAAAATGGCAGATGAAATTCAACATTGACAAATGTAAAGTACTCAGTATAGGGAATGTAAACAGGGAAACCAGATACCAGATGAACAACGATGCCATAGAGAAATCCGACTGCGAGAGAGATTTAGGAGTAATGATAAGTAGGAACCTTAAGCCAAGTAAACAATGTGTTTTTGCTCGTAACAAGGCTAATAAAGTACTTGGGTTCATACAAAGGAGTGTTAGTTACAAGACTAGCGAGGTCATCCTAAAACTGTATCTTGCTCTTGTGAGACCACACCTGGATTACGCAGTCCAGTTCTGGTCACCGTATTACAGAATGGATATAGAATCCTTGGAAAGAATCCAGAGGAGAATGACAAGACTAATCCCGGGTATCAGGAACCTTGAGTATAGAGACAGGTTAAAGCATCTTAATTTGCACTCCCTTGAGAGACGTAGAGCGAGGGGCGACCTGATAGAGGTGTATAAATGGAAGGCAGGGCTAAACAAAGGGGACATTACAAAGGTACTCAAATTATCCAACCAGGAGCGAACTCGTAACAATGGTTTTAAATTGGACAAATTTAGATTTAGGCGTGAAATAGGTAAACACTGGTTTGGAAACAGAGTAGTGGATGAATGGAACAAGTTACCAAATATCATCATTAACTCGAATACGCTGAATTGCTTCAAACATAGGTTGGATGCTCATATGAGCAATAGGGGTTGGGTGTAAACGGGACTGCCCAGTATGGGCCAATAGGCCCGCTGCAGTTTCCTCCATTCTTATGTTCTTATGTTCTTATATCATGTGTCATCAACTTAGCGGTGTGTAAATAACCATGAAGCTGAGGGAGACTGATGAACACGTCACCTGAAGAGATAGAGATGGGTGTTTACAGGTGAGGTGGGGGTTGTTGTTGTGGTGGTGGTGGTGGTTGTTGTGGTGGTTGTTGTGGTGGTGGTGGTGGTTGTTATGGTTATGGTGGTGGTTGTGGTGGTGGTGGTGGTGGTTGTTGTGGTGGTGGTGGTGGTTGTTGTTGTTGTGGTGGTTGTTGTTGTTGTGGTGGTGGTGGTTGTTGTTGTTGTGGTGGTGGTTGTTATGGTTATGGTGGTGGTTGTGGTGGTGGTGGTGGTTGTTGTGGTGGTGGTGGTGGCTGTTGTTGTTGTGGTGGTGGTTGTTATGGTTATGGTGGTGGTTGTTGTGGTGGTGGTTGTTATGGTTATGGTGGTGGTTGTTGTGGTGGTGGTGGTGGTTGTTGTGGTGGTGGTGGTGGTTGTTGTTGTGGTGGTGGTGGTTGTTGTTGTTGTGGTGGTGGTTGTTGTTGTGGTGGTGGTGGTTGTTGTTGTTGTGGTGGTGGTTGTTATGGTTATGGTGGTGGTGGTGGTGGTTGTTGTTGTGGTGGTGGTGGTTGTTGTTGTTGTGGTGGTGGTTGTTATGGTTATGGTGGTGGTGGTTGTTGTGGTTGTGGTGGTGGTGGCTGTTGTGGTGGTGGTTGTTATGGTTATGGTGGTGGTTGTTGTGGTGGTGGTGGTGCTTGTTGTGGTGGTGGTGGTGGTTGTTGTTGTGGTGGTGGTGGTTGTTGTTGTTGTGGTGGTGGTTGTTGTTGTGGTGGTGGTGGTTGTTGTTGTTGTGGTGGTGGTTGTTATGGTTATGGTGGTGGTGGTGGTGGTTGTTGTTGTGGTGGTGGTGGTGGTGGTTGTTGTTGTTGTGGTGGTGGTTGTTATGGTTATGGTGGTGGTGGTTGTTGTGGTTGTGGTGGTGGTGGCTGTTGTGGTGGTGGTTGTTATGGTTATGGTGGTGGTGGTTGTTGTGGTTGTGGTGGTGGTGGTGGTTGTTGTTGTGGTGGTGGTGGTTGTTGTTGTGGTGGTGGTTGTTATGGTTATGGTGGTGGTGGTTGTTGTGGTTGTGGTTGTTGTGGTGGTGGTGGTGGTGGTGGTTGTTGTAGTTATGGTGGTGGTGGTTGTTGTTGTGGTTGTGGTGGTGGTGGTTATGGTGGTGGTTGTTGCTGTGGTGGTGATGGTGGGGGTTGTGGTGGTGGTGGTGGTGGTGGTTGTTGTTGTGGTGGTGGTGGTGGTTGTTATGGTTATGGTGGTGGTGGTGGTTGTTGTGGTTATGGTGGTGGTGGTGGTTGTTGTTGTGGTTGTGGTGGTTGTTGTTATGGTTATGGTGGTGGTGGTTGTTATGGTTATGGTGATGGTGGTTGTTATGGTGGTGGTTGTGGTTGTGGTGGTGATGGTAGTTGTTATGGTTATGGTGGTGGTGGTGGTTGTTATGGTTATGGTGGTGGTGGTGGTTGTTATGGTTATGGTGGTGGTGGTTGTTATGGTTGTGGTGGTGGTTGTTGTTGTGGTGGTGGTGGTGGTTGTTGTTGTGGTGGTGATGGTGGTTGTTATAGTTATGGTGGTGGTGGTTGTTATGGTTATGGTGATGGTGGTTGTAATGGTGGTGGTTGTTGTTGTGGTTATGGTGGTGGTTTTTGTTGTGGTTATGGTGGTGGTTGTTGTTGTGGTGGTGTTGGTTGTTGTTGTGGTGGTGGCGGTTGGTGTTGTGGTGGTGGTTGTTGTTGTTGTGGTGGTGGTGATGGTGGTTGTTATGGTTATGGTGGTGGTTGTTGTGGTTGTGGTGGTGGTTGTTGTGGTTGTGGTGGTGGTGGTGGTTGTCATGGTGGTCCGTGAACACATGAATACACACACACACATAATGTTCGCTCAGGTGTTCATTTGTACACACACAAAAGTTCACAGTGTGAGTAATAATTGTAGATATATGAGATGAATATTGCTGTAATATGTAACTCTGTACTCTTTACCATTATTGATTCAGGTCTCTGTATTATATGTTATAATCATACTCCCTTTTGTCACTTGAATGTTAGTTCAGACTTTCGGCACATGCGCAGAGAGAGATACCCGGAGAGATTCCAAGACAGGACGCTGTTTCCCGTCTTAACTCCTTTTGTGTGTTTGTCCCAGAAATAGAACTTACGAACTTGACACCAGTGTGTTTCCTTCACCCCTGATTATAAGGATCATCTGGGTCTCCCACAACAATATTCTGATTTAATAAATGGAAAAAAAGAAATGAACTACCACCTGCGTCTGAACTCTCCCTGAGACCCTAAATGCTCTTGAGTCCGATAACACAATACTCTAGAGCAGGGGTCACCAAACTTTTTTCACAGTGGGCCGGATAACTGAAAGAATGACGAGCGCGGGCCGCATAATCATTCTGTTCAATACTTGCAAGCCAGAACGAAAGCTCTGGTAACGTCAGAGCGTAGTTTTGAGCTACCACGAGCCGGGGAAGGACTTGGGATCCGGCCCGCGGGCCGTAGTTTGGTGACCCCTGCTCTAGAGGAACAAAATCATCGCACTCAATAAGATGTTCAGTGTTCATACGAAGAATCTAAACTGAACATATCATCTGTTTGACTTTGTTCACTAATTATGATTCTTAATATGATAAATAAAATATGAAGAACATTATTGAAATATTTCCTTCACGAATATAAAATGAAGGAGTTCATAATAAGGTGGTTTGATACTCTCTCCTGATTGAACGCCAACGCCATGTTCAACGCTAAAGTTCAGCGCCACAGTTCAACGCCATAGTTCAAAGCCGCAGTTCAACGCCACAGTTCAACGCCACAGTTCAATGTCACAGTTCAACGCCATGGTTCAACGCCACAGTTCGACGCCACAGTTCAACGCCATAGTTCAATGTCACCGTTCGACGCCACAGTTCAACGCCATACTTCAATGTCACAGTTCGACGCCACAGTTCAACTCCACAGTTTAACGCCACAGTTCAACACCACAGTTCAACGCCACAGTTCAACGCCACAGTTCAACGCCATAGTTCAATGTCACAGTTCGACGGCACAGTTCAACGCCACAGTTCAATGCCACAGTTCAACGCCACAGTTAAACGCCACAGTTCAATGCCACAGTTCAACGCCACAGTTCAACGCCACAGTTAAACGCCATAGTTCAATGCCACAGTTCAATGCCAAATTCAACGCCACAGTTCACCACCACAGTTCAACGCCACAGTTAAACGCCACAGTTCAACGCCACAGTTAAACGCCATAGTTCAATGCCACAGTTCAATGTCACAGTTCAACGCCATGGTTCAACGCCACAGTTCACCACCACAGTTCACCACCACAGTTCACCACCACAATTCACCACCATAGTTCACCACCACACCAGTTACCACTCACAACACCATTTAGCACATAACAATACACAAAAAAATAAAAATATCACATCCGACGGAAAGATTCATTAAAAAACATCTCCATTAGCTTTTGTTTTTTGTTGTTGCTTTTTATATCTTTTTTGGTCTTTTTTTATTGATCTGGTTTTTGGAATCGTAGTACAAAAGTATTGATAAAGTGAAGCGTCTATTATGGGTTTAATGTTGTCACTGTAAGGTGTGTGTGTGTGTAAATAATCCTTTTGTTTTAAACTTCCGGAGATGATGGTGTATACATAGGAGCTCTTACAAACACATGTACGGGTGTCTCCATGTATTGTATAGTGTATATACACCTGTATATATCTCCATGCCTCTCCTCCTAAACAGACATGAGTGTATACATTTACTCTAACGCTTACACACGTACACATAGAATTACGATCACACACACACACACACACACGAGGTTAGGTTAACACATGTTGCCCAGGAATGTATTCATGTACCAATCACTATACTGTTAAGCAATATACGGTGTGATGTGGTTATGATAGCACCACGACAATGATTCCCTGTATTCAAATGACCTTCGTGTACAGAGAGAGAGAGAGAGAGAGAGAGAGAGAGTAAATTATCTTATATATTTCTCTCTCTCTCTCTCTCTGGTATATAAAACATCGTTAATTTTTGTTTTACATTCTTCATTTTTTTCATTATCAAGGCGCTAATGTAGGAACTAAGTCTATGGGAGGATTGGCAGAGCTTCTACATTCACACACACACACACACACATCCTTGACCACCGAAAGGTCAAGACGTACCTGGCGCTCCTCTCGGAGCAGCCTGGTCAACTGTTATGTTGGCCCATACCAACTCCCTCCCCTGAACCCTTCCTCCCCACCGGAATATCAACATGTTCTCGCCAGAAGTTACTATTTCATTTAGGAAAGGAATGGAACCAGTGTTAAACAGAGGTGAACAGTGGTGAACAGTGCTTAAGTCAGTGAGAACAACTCAACAGTAACAGTGGTACCCAAGTTGACCTTCACACAGTGAGGTCCCAGGTACCCAGTGATAACGGCCCGTGAGACCCAACAACCAGCGATGTGTTAATCCGTCTACGATAGGAAGGCCTGGAACCACACCTCACTCATATAACACCATCTGTGAGGGAATTACTACACCACGTGAGGCCCCTCATAACACAATATGTGAAGGAGTTACTACACCACGTGAGGCCCCTCATAACACCATCTATGAGGGAATTACTACACCACGTGAGGCCCCTCATAACACCATCTGTGAGGAAATTACTACACCACGTGAGGCCCCTCAAAACACCATCTGTGAGGGAATTACTACACCACGTGAGGCCCCTCATAACACCATCTGTGAGGGAATTACTACACCACGTGAGGCCCCTCATAACACCATCTGTGAGGGAATTACTACACCACGTGAGGCCCCTCATAACACCATCTGTGAGGGAATTACTACACCACGTGAGGCCCCTCATAACACCATCTGTGAGGGAATTACTACACCACGTGAGGCCCCTCACAACACCATCTGTGAGGGAATTACTACACCACGTGAGGCCCCTCATAACACCATTTGTGAGGGAACTACTACACCACGTGAGGTCCCTCATAACACCATCTGTGAGGGAACTACTACACCACGTGAGGTCCCTCCTAACACCATCTGTGAGGGAACTACTACACCACGTGAGTTCCTCCTAACACCATCTGGGAGGGAGTTACTACACTACGTGTTTGCTGTTCAACACCTACATTAATCTATATGTTCACTGTATGTTCCTTTACCTTTCTCTAATGAAGGCTTTTGTTAAACCACCAATGTATGTAATAAGTCATTTATGTCCAATGTATATTTTCAGGCTTCGGGCTGCAGAACTTTTTCAATAAACCGTCAATTATTATTATTATTATTATTATTATTACACACACACGCACATAGAACACACACATACCTAACCTAACCTAACTCAAAACGTCACCACGGCTAAAAACATCGCATGCAATTTACCAAAGTAACCTAACCTAACCTAACCTAACCAATCTCACTACAGATGATAAGAAACGTAATTAATTAATGACAATACAGTAATTAATATGAATGTCAACAAAAACAGTCAACAAAGGATTAATGATGATGGTGGTAATAACAGCTAATATGGTCCGGTATAATAGTGGTATAGTGCCTCCCTCTAACGGCCTATATGAGTGAGGGTAGTCCGTTATATGTGAAACCTCGATTTAACGGACAGTATCCGTTAAATCGAGGTGTATTATATGAAAGTTTCGCTGTAGTGGGTTGGCGAACATGGCCGAACAACACCTTAGTCGGGGGGGGGGGTGTTGTTGTTAAGGTTTCGAGTATAAAAACAGTAAATTTATATGACTACTTGACAATATACTCCAAAACATAACAACAACAACATTAATAATAATAATAATAATAATAATAATAATAATAATAATAATAATAGTAATAATAATAATAATAATAATAATAATAATAATAATAACAATAATAATAATATGAACAACAATAATAATAATAATAATAATAATAATAATAGTAATAGTAATAGTAATAATAATAATAATAATAATAATAATATGAACAATAATAATAATAATAATAATAATAATAATAGTAATAATAATAATAATAATACTATCAACAACAATAACAATAATAATAATAATAACAATAATAATATGAACAACAATAATAATAATTATAATAATAATAATAATAATAATAATAATAATAATAATAATAATAATAATAACAATAATAATAATGTTACCTCTACAGGGTACATTAATCACTACACACGGTATATTAATAATTAATCTATATACGTTACATTTTTTCCAGTGTTAAGTTACATCAGATATACTGTAGTCGTTTTCCTAGTGTTTTTATTTTATATTTCGACGAGATTTTTGCTGCCTTGTTTCACCTGTGTGTGTGTGTGTGTGTGTATTTATTCTCCCAGTTAGAATATAACACACTCACACAGCCTAAGGGATGAATTAATATCAATGGATGTCCAACAGGCCCACAGACAGACACACATTAAGTCTGCCGCAGGACTGTCGTGTGAGGGGGCGAGTGTCACCCACCTTGACAAACCTGGCGAGGCGTGTGTGTGTCAGTAACAGCAAGAGTTACCTGTCCAGCGATACACCAGGTAAGTGCACCTCGGCCACACTCCGGATAAGTGATGAAAACTAACATGTTCTAAGTCGTTGGTGATAAAGAAACATAGATAAAGACAGTAATTATTGTTGTACTCACCATTAGTTTGTTCGGCGTGATGTTAGAGGCGTGAGTGATGACGTGAGCCAGATGATAGAGATGTGCCAACAGTCGGGGTAGTTTGAGGGGGAAGGGAGGAGCCACCACCACTATATAATGTTCACTCCGCCTGTGAGTAGTGTCACTGTTTAGTCTCTCCCTCCACCTTACGCGAGCGTGTCTGTCAATCACGCTACACTACCTCCTTCACAGAGGCCAAACAAGGTCAATACGCACTACTAATAATAACGTGAAGGTATGTGAACACCACTAACATAATGAGACGCGCGTCATCGTCAGCGTTGGCCACACTGGCGGGGTGGGGTGGGGTAGGGTGGGGTGGGGTAGGGTAGGGTAGGGTGGGGTCGGGTGGGGTGGGGTGGGGTGGGGCGGGGCGGGGAGTGCAGGTGGCACAACTGTGGATGTCTTATTTTGCTGGCAAGTTGGCACTTTTGACGAGTGTGTCACATGGAATGATGGGGCGGCGGCGAGCTCAACAGGAATAGCACAGACGAACACTATTTCTGGTGTATGTAGTGCGCATTGTGGCGAGGCTGCCGGCGGCACGCTCCCACACCCGAGTTTTTGTCGCGCAATAAAGTAATTTAATAAGGAGACAAGAGGACAAGAGATTTAGAGTCTTATGACGAGCAGACGATGTCCCGAGTTCATACTTTGTGCCAATTATGTCACCTGCAACGAGAAAAAAGATAGTATTAATAATGATAACATTTTATGGAAGGTTTCTTCTGTAACATAATTATCACATATTAATTCTACATCATTAATATAATTCATGAACATTATAAATATGATAACAAAGGAGTTATGTAAAGCGGCGCCACACGCGGCCACCTGTCATGTCTGCATCAAAATGAAGATGACGACAACACTTTTTGTCCACTAAATTTTATAAATGGTTCCTCTCATCAGCCGCGTATATGTGTACACCCTTCACACACTCTAATATACTGCTCACGCCTCTAGCCAACCCCTCACCCCTCCCTCCCTCTCTCTCTCACCCAGCTCTTAACACTTCCTCTACCCCTTCTTGTTCACCAACACCCCACTAACTACCCATCACCCCTCCCCTACCACCCCCATCACTCCTACCTCTTCAATACCTCTCCCCATCACCCCCACCCCCATCACTCCTACCTCTTCAATACCTCTCCCCCATCACTCCTACCTCTTCAATACCTCTCCCCCATCACCCCCACCCCCATCACTCCTACCTCTTCAATACCTCTCCCCCATCACCCCCATCACTCCTACCTCTTCAATACCTCTCCCCCATCACCCCCACCCCCATCACTCCTACCTCTTCAATACCTCTCCCCCATCACCCCCACCCCATCACTCCTACCTCTTCAATACCTCTCCCCCATCACCCCCACCACTCCTACCTCTTCAATACCTCTCCCCCATCACCCCCACCCCCATCACTCCTACCTCTTCAATACCTCTCCCCCATCACTCCTACCTCTTCAATACCTCTCCCCATCACCCCCACCCCCATCACTCTTACCTCTTCAATACCTCTCCCCCATCACCCCCACCACCCCTACCTCTTCAATACCTCTCCCCCATCACCCCCACCACTCCTACCTCTTCAATACCTCTCCCCCATCACCCCCACCCCCACCACTCCTACCTCTTCAATACCACTCCCCCATCACCCCCACCACCCCTACCTCTTCAATACCTCTTCCCCATCACCCCCACCCCCATCACTCCTACCTCTTCAATACCTCTCCCCCATCACCCCCACCCCATCACTCCTACCTCTTCAATACCTCTCCCCATCACCCCCACCACTCCTACCTCTTCAATACCTCTCCCCCATCACCCCCACCCCCATCACTCCTACCTCTTCAATACCTCTCCCCCATCACCCCCACCCCCATCATTCCTACCTCTTCAATACCTCTCCCCCATCACCCCCACCCCCATCACTCCTACCTCTTCAATACCTCTATCCCATCACCCCCACCCCCATCACTCCTACCTCTTCAATACCTCTCCCCCATCACCCCCACCCCCACCACTCCTACCTCTTCAATACCTCTCCCCCATCACCCCCACCCCCACCACTCCTACCTCTTCAATACCTCTCCCCCATCACCCCCACCCACATCACTCCTACCTCTTCAATACCTCTCCCCCATTACTCCTACCTCTTCAATACCTCTCCCCCATCACCCCCACCACTCCTACCTCTTCAATACCTCTCCCTCATCACCCCCACCCCCACCACTCCTACCTCTTCAATACCTCTCCCCCATCACCCCCACCCCATCACTCCTACCTCTTCAATACCTCTCCCCCATCACCCCCACCACTCCTACCTCTTCAATACCTCTCCCCAATCACCCCCACCCCATCACTCCTACCACTTCAATACCTCTCCCCCATCACCCCCACCACTCCTACCTCTTCAATACCTCTCCCCCATCACCCCCACCCCCACCACTCCTACCTCTTCAATACCTCTCCCCCATCACCCCCATCACTCCTACCTCTTAGGTTAGGTTAGGCTTGGGTAGGTTACATTAGGTGAGGTTTGGTTAGATTAGGTTAGGTTAGGTTAACGTTAGGATTATTAATATTTAGTTGAAATAAGCTGGGGTGTCATATCTTCAGATGATCACAACACTGATCTAGCGGATTTAAGGAGACTAACAAGTGATACAGACACCCAAGTTCTAACCTAACCTAACTTAGCCATACTTGAGATAGACACACACATTCACTCACACTTGTTTTATTATTAAAAATCAATTCTATAATTTAATTAGTTATAGCCATTATAAGGAGCTAATGGTGCAATTGGTGTTATAATGATGCTGTCCTAATGGTGCTGCAGATTACAGCTTGTATAAACCACCTATAAACACCCAGTAGCATCAACATTCAGCCAATCGATCAATGTTTCTATTAACATTCTAACCATTCATCAAAGTCACTGTTAACATTCAGTAAATTCATCTAATATGTCTATGAACACTCTATAAGCCCTGTAGCATCCAGATAAATCTCCAACTACATTCATTCATTTACCTCCTCAACATAACCATCAACATTCAACCATTCATTACTCATCAGTAACATTCAGATAACTGTATCCTGACTGTCAACATTCAGTAAATTGTTAATGAATAATCAGTTAAATCAGTTTAAATTTCAAGCGTTATCATTAAACCTCCAGCGTTTACTTAAACCTCTAACGTTCACAAAAACCCTTCAACGTTCGCATTACATCTTCAACATTCACCTTAAACCTTCACAATAAACCTCAAGCATTTACGTTAAACCTTTAAAGTTCATATTAAAACTTCATCGTTCACATTAAACCTTTCAACCTTTACATTAAACCTCTAACGTTGACCTCACCCTCCAACGTTCACCTCGCCCTCCAACGTTCACCTCACCCTCCAACGTTGTTCACCTCACCCTCCATCATCACCAACACTCACATAACCTTCCAAAAGGCTTCACCAGTCAAGCCTCTAACCTCACCGTGTAGGCACTGTGCCACTCATCAGCGGGAGGAGACTGGTAAATGGTCTTAAAATGGCACTAGCAATGATGAAGGGCTCCCGAGTGACATTTTTACTGACTGGAGTATTTATAGGAGATGATTCTAATTAACTCACGTGGATATAGGTTGAGTGATGCCGAAATAGAAACACACACACACACACACACACACACACACACACACACACACACACACACACCTAGACTTATATTATTTGGTTAACCTGACAGAGATAAATTACACCAGGTGACGTACAGTACAGGTGGTGAGGCCGTGGGTGTCGGGTCTGGTAGATTCGTGTCAAATCTGCAGCAAACTTTTAATGTCTGTGAATTAATTTGACTTGAAAAAAAAAAAGTTGTATTTCTGAGATTTTATTTAATTTAGAATAAAAAAGTCGTTCGAGAGAATTGTTAGTTCGTTTAGAAATTTAGAAAAAAAATGCGTTTCTGATAATTATCTTAGGTTGATAAGCTATAGATCTGGGTTTTTTTTAAATTGCAACAGATAATTTAAATAATTTATAATTGTACCTGATGTGACTGTCGAGTAATAACCTCCCGACATCAACTCTCCTGCCAGCCATAACGAGGAGTAATAAACTTTTCCATGACGAATTCATTTGTTTATATTCAACAGTTTAGGTTAGGTTAGGTTAGGTGAGGCAAAGATACACGAAATATTGTTGTGATCAAATGAAGATGACTCTCACGCCCTCTGCCAAGGACACTCAATACGACGACCACTACTAACGATTGCTGACCTTTGAGAGGCAATCAAGAAGGGGAGATGTGGAGAGGAGGAGAGAGGGAGGAGGATAGGTGGATAGGATGATTTGGTTACGGTGGGTGGAGGACGTGGCGTGGTTGGGCTGGGTGGAGGACGTGGTATGGTTGGGCTGGGTGGAGGACGTGGCGTGATGTAGTTGTTGGTTGTGTTAGTTGTGTTAAGATGGGGAAAGAATCACGTGTTTGGACTGGAGTGAGACAGTGGTGGTGGTGGTGGTGGTGGTGGTGGTAGAGGTTATGGTGGTAGAGGTTATGGTGGTAGAGGTTATGGTGGTAGAGGTTATGATGGTAGAGGTTATGATGGTAGAGGTTATGGTGGTAGAGGTTATGGTGGTAGAGGTTATGGTGGTAGAGGTTATGGTGGTAGAGGTTATGGTGGTAGAGGTTATGGTGGTAGAGGTTATGGTGGTAGAGGTTATGGTGGTAGAGGTTATGGTGGTAGAGGTTATGGTGGTAGAGGTTATGGTGGTAGAGGTTATGGTGGTAGAGGTTATGGTGGTAGAGGTTATGGTGGTAGAGGTTATGGTGGTAGAGGTTATGGTGGTAGAGGTTATGGTGGTAGAGGTTATGGTGGTAGAGGTTATGGTGGTAGAGGTTATGATGGTAGAGGTTATGATGGTAGAGGTTATGGTGGTAGAGGTTATGGTGGTAGAGGTTATGGTGGTAGAGGTTATGGTGGTAGAGGTTATGATGGTAGAGGTTATGGTGGTAGAGGTTATGATGGTAGAGGTTATGGTGGTAGAGGTTATGATGGTAGAGGTTATGGTGGTAGAGGTTATGGTGGTAGAGGTTATGGTGGTAGAGGTTATGGTGGTAGAGGTTATGGTGGTAGAGGTTATGATGGTAGAGGTTATGGTGGTGGTGGTGGAAGAGGCTGGGAAGGGAAGACAGATAGTAGGGAGGGGTGACCAAGGAACATAAGTTTAAAAGGTAGTTATGGTGGGGATTAAGAACGTGATTATGAAGGGTGGGGCGTGTATGAGGTGAGGAAGGAAGGAAAGAAGGAAGGAAGGAAAGAAGGAAGGAAGAAAGGAAGGCAGGACAGTGGTTATGGGAAATGGGGAGGAGGGAGAGAAGGGTAAGGAGAGGTAAAAGAGGGTAAGGTAGTGAAAAGGGTGAAGTTTTCGTTCGCAGTACCTCACCATGCCAAGGTAACCGTTCCCCTGTAAAACACTCCTTCCTATTGCTCCTCGAACTCCCTCACATTCTCCCTCCCTCACATTCCTCCACCCTTACACTCCTCTTCCTCCCTCACATTCTTCCTCTCTCACATTCCTCCTCTCTACCACTCTTACTTCCTAACATTCCTCTATTCGCCCACTCCTCCTCCTCCCTTCCACTCCCCCTCCCACATACATTTCCTCCCACTCCTTCTCCTTCCCACTCACCACTCCTTCACACTCGTCAGTCTGTCACCTCTTGTATGAACTCCCATTTATCAAGACATCCACCACGACCATCACCACATCACAGCACCACGACCATCACCACATCATAGCACCACGACCATCACCACATCACAGCACCACGACCATCACAGCACCACGACCATTACCACATCATAGCACCACGACCATCACCACATCACAGCACCACGACCATATCCACATCACAGCACCACGACCATCACCACATCACAACACCACATCACAACACCACGACCATCACCACATCACCACGACCATCACCACATCACAGCACCACGACCATCACCACATCACAGCACCACGACCATCACCACATCACAGCACCAAGACCATCACCACATCACAGCACCACGACCATCACCACATCATAGCACCAAGACCATCACCACATCACAGCACCACGACCATCACCACATCACAGCACCACGACCATCACCACATCACAGCACCACGACCATCACCACATCACAGCACCACGACCATCACCACATCACAGCACCACGACCATCACCACATCACAGCACCACGACCATCATCACCAATACATATAAACTTACTGTACATACACTTACATACACCCATACTTATATAGAATTACGCAAGTTCTGATGCTGGACGTCAGGACAGGGGGGTTGAGGGGGGGGGGGGGTCCCTGCCTGAGAGGTAATGTGATGAACACTTGTACACTCGCCCTCCGTCATCAGGTTACTGAAGTATCCTGGAATCTTCTGTGCCTTGTGGGATGCAGTCACTTCGAAACACTTCCCAAGTCACTTTTCCTCTTTATGCATAAAAAAAAAGGAAACTTATGACATGAAAATATAAGGAGGGTCAGTGAAGAAGAATACGTGTATGTGAGAGTGAAGGAATGAATGTTCACTGAAGTCTCACCAACACTGAATGACTCATGACCTTCATCGTCAATACGGTATATAAATATCCTCACCAGATTTTAAAAGATTATGACTAGTCGATGGTATAGTGAGACTCGTGCTCCTTCCTGCCTCGCTGGTCCGCTGATCGCACCTGGCCCGGAGAGTGTTGGTGAGCGACGTTTGGCTGTGATAACAGGGCACCTTGTGTGTGTCCCTCCCTGGGATCACTTCTTTACGAAATATGGTATGATGACATTTGTGTTGTCATATCATAGAGGAGTGGTATGGGCCAGTGTGTGACTGTTACCATAAAGTTAAGTTCCTCTCTGAGGAAATGTCGTGTTTGGGGTTCACGATTCTCAACGGCCCCCTAGGTAACACTCAACATACACGCCCACCAGTAAGCAGTCCGACAAAACTCACAAACACATTGGTGGTTTTTTTTTTTTATTATAATTATGATTTTCTTCAACTTGTGGTTGTGACCGACGGCCACCACTGTACCAGCCTTGTTGACTAAACTACCAACAACGCATGAATCAACCTCCACGAGTCCACAAATTAAGATTCCCGAGGGTTTGTCTCAATACTTTGAACCATTGTGTGGTTTTCCAAGGACATGTGTAGCGGTGCCAGTGTCCATGTGTGAAGAAGCTTCCTGGTGGAAGATGATCAGGAATTACACAAAATTAATTTCCTCGTATACCATGAACAAGAACTCTAAGTACAGTAATGTCCACCTGCACATTTTGTTCACTTGTACACTATGTTCTCCTATACACTATGCCCACTTGTACTTTATGACCACCTGTATACTTTGTTTACCTGTACACTATGATCATCTGTACACACAGCCCATCTGTAGACTATTTACACCTGTACACTATGCCCACCGGTAGACTGTGTTCACCTGTACACTATGTTCACCTGTGCACTATGACCATCTATACACTCTGTCCACCTGTACAGTACACTGTGTCCACCAGTACACCTTTTCTATATTACACTATGTTCATTGTACATTATGTCCACTATGTCAATATGTACACTATGTGTATAGGTAAAGAGTCTCCAAGCGACAGTGAATTTTTTTGGAGGAGACAGTCAAGTAATGTATTTAGAAACTCGTATACCGTTAAAATCAGTGTATCAGAATTTGTTTTTTTTTGGTGTTTTACTCTTTAGTCTTTTCTATGTAATTCACTGGGAGAGTAATGACTGTTTACACGTTTTATTATGTTCACTTTAATACAGATTCGGGCATTTTAAGAGAATGGCGGAACACTTGTGTTGCAGGGAGACAAGTTAAGGTGTGGTTGGATCAACTCACTCACACCACGTCTGTTATGGTTATGATATTCAGAGAATATTAACAAGATCCCTCTAGCTTTCATAATATAATGGTTGCCCCTCGTGTAACGAGGATGGCCGGCCCTAGGGCCACCTTGGCTGGAATTTATTTAGGTGTGGAAGTTATCGCCAACTCAAACAACCACACCCTGAGTTAACGAGTTGCATGACCCAATGTCAAAGAATAGTCCAAGAAGACTGGACAACTTGCCAACTGCACTGGCTAATCATTACCCCTAAACACGATCTACAAATCTATTAACATCCAGGTTCCCAATTACTACTGGGTAGACAGAGTCGAATGGCGTTAAGAAACTTGCCCATCGTTACACCCTGCCCGGGGAATTGAATACGGGACCACTTTCTTGCGAGCCTAGCATGCTGACCATTACACCACAGGCCCAGCGTTTAACGAAACACACACACACACGCACACACACACACACACACACACACACACACAGCGGAATATTAACGTAAAGGAGAAATACATAGCTCCTACTCTTTCTTGAAATGTCATTTAGGTATACCTGTACACAAGTGATCGCTGGCCCTTCGTGCCCGGTGAAAGTTTGAACGCTCGTGCTTGGCTAGCGTACAGTGAATGAGGGTGCGCCAATTCCTTAGACTTGCATGGCTAATTAAGGTGCGCCAAGTCCGTAGACTTGCATCATTTTACATCGTAAATAGAATGGTTAATTAATGCCTTCCTGAAGAAACCATCGACATGGGACCAGGTTTGTTCCACTCCACGATTTTTTTGCGATTTTTCCACTAAATTTGATGAAAAACGATTGTGCCGTTTCGGCGGCCAAGAACAGACAGACAGACAGACAGACAGTTAGACAGAGACACTGCTATTCTTATAATATATTAGATGGATACATTCAATCATACTAAGTCCATACATACATACAAAAATAAACACACGCATAAATCACATGGCAGATACAGATCTATACATCAAGTAAGGTACATACATACATACAACACCTGACAGATACAGATTTATATATCACGTTAAGTCATTAGCATCTCACAGGTGGAAGAGGATCCTCCACTGATTACTGACCAGATATATTGATCTTTTAGTGAGTTTTAAGGGATCCCCTACAAAAAGGGAGGATAGGGGGGGGGGGGGGTTGAATAAAAAAAACCATATTGAGTCACACTTAGGCTTACACTAGAGCAGGGGTTCTCAACCGGGGGGAAACTGATACTAATATGGAAAAAATAAAGGATTTTCAGTATTATATGCATATTATTTGGAATGCACTTTTTGAGGCAGACAATCTTGGAAAGGAGGGGGAATGACATTCTGACATATGGTGAAAGGGGTTTATGGGGCAAACAAGGTTGAGAACCACTGCACTAGAGGTTATTAATGGAGCAAGAGAAAGAAGAGTGACAGGGAGAGGGTGGGAGGGAGGGAGGGGGTGGAAGAGGGAGGAGAGGGTGAGGGGTAGATGGGTGGGGAGAGTGGGAAGGGGGTGAGGGAGAAGAAGACGAAGGAAGGAGAGAGGCACCTCAGAGGGCAGGAGGAGCGTCTTCATCTATTCCCATTAATGTAATGATCAAGACGCAATGCCACTAGCCACTCTGCGTTCAGACGTGGTGCTGTGAGTGCGTTCAGATGTTGTGTGGGCGGGTACGGAAGTCTGTGGGAGTTATCAGATTTGTTGGGGGTGTGTTCAGATGCGGTATGGGTAGTTAGGATGTGTTGTGTGTTGGGAGTGTGTTCAGAAGTACTTTCGGTGCGTTTAATTGTGTTGTAAGTGCGTTTACACGTTTTCCTGTGACTGAGTGCGTTTAAGGGGGCTGTGTGGTTACATGATTTTAAGTGGCCTGTATGGATGAGTGCGTGCTTTAATGTTTTTAAAGGAGCTGTAACGTTGAGTGTGTTATCGGGTAGTTACCTACTTGAGTGAGTTCATATGAAATATATACAGTTAAGCCTTTATAGAGGAATCGTATTATGCAAATTAATTCCCATGAAACCACAGAAAACACTGAATATTCTGTCCAATACAAAGTTAACCAACAGACTATGACCCTGATATAGAGACGCACAGAGACGCGAGACACAGCGAGCTGGTCTATTGAGTGAAAGGGAAATAAATAAAGTCCTGTACACAACCTGAAGACCGTGAACTGGAGTACACGGATTATCACACACACACACACACACACACACACAGAGCCGAGGCCAATGACTCAATGGAGTTATTTAAACCATGGAGAAATTGATGGAGGACATTGACAGTTAAAAAAAAATAAACACCAAATTAATGACTCGCTAATCAACGTAGATCTGTGACATCATGAAACAGCTGATGTCAGGTGGCAACTGTAACTTCTTCTACCTGTCTCTCAATAATGTTTAGTCCTCACTTGTTATTCATCTGCTTATGTTTATCTCTCTTCTTTCTTCTTTATCGTGTGAAGTGGATCAATGGAAATATTTACCCAAATCTTATATTACAGAGGGATTTGCACACGACCAGGGTTTAATAGATTTCTTTATATTAAATGTTGACTAAGGTCAAATAGGCCGCACTTAATCTCACAGCTCCTT
Source organism: Homarus gammarus (assembly GCA_958450375.1). NCBI lineage: Eukaryota > Metazoa > Arthropoda > Malacostraca > Decapoda > Nephropidae > Homarus > Homarus gammarus. The sequence goes on along the minus strand of CAUDMG010002719.1, from coordinate 16,585 downwards.
TAAAAGCATTCAACCACGCACTCATCCACATAGGCTGCCAAGATCTGTAACATGAAGGTGCGTAGTTTGTAAATGTTTAGTGTCCAACATTGGACCCAGCCATTTCGGTATGGTGCGAGTTTAGTCAAGAGCAAATACAGATTCCTTTCAGTCATCACGTTAAACCATAATATTTACCACCATACTGACACACAGACAGACAGATCACCAAATGTTTGCCAGACGATGACAATAGTCCTTTATATTCTGGGTTTAAAATGGATTCGGGGAGTTCCACTTTACTCCACCATTAAGATAATGTGTTCGAGTGAGGATGTGTAGACCCTAGTGTTATGGTCGGCGGATGGATCACTCACTATCACAACTCAGGAAGCAACGTTCTTTATCCTACGAACAGCCAGATGCAAAGGTTGGTTACAGAATTACACTAAGTTGACGTAAATGACTTAAATTCCAACAATTCTTTAAAGATCAAAATGTTCATTGCGTCATCGTTATGATATAAAATATATGATGAACTTAAGTATATTTTTAAGATCTGTATGACCCTGACCTTTATAGATTTTTACCTTAAAATTAGATAGGGACTTTTTCTCCACCAAGACAACGCCATGGACAGATTATATTTACGATAGTGATGCAGAAGTGTGGTTGTAGTGTGCAGTAAATATATTCTTGCCACTCCACAGTGACCGTCGCCTCTGACATTTTCACTTTAGTCAATATGATTGCTTCTCGTCCAAGGGAAATGCCATAAGTGAAGCGCGGTAGTGAAAGGCCCAGTGGAACAAAAACAATGATACTGAAAGCCAATTTCCTTGCTAGGGTGACAGGGTCCAGGTGACCTTGACTTCGATAAACACAGTACAAAATCTACGCGATAGCTGCATGTTTTGCCTCTTGGAGAGTCGTTTGCTGTGTTAGGATAAGATAGGTCGGTGTTAAACTATCAGTAAGTAGATGGGTGGATAAGTGTACTCACGTAATTATGACAGAAGAAGCTTTATGACAAGTTTATCATCATTAACAATGTTTATTTTCTTATCCAATAATTTCATGACCAATAAATATGAAAATGACATTAATATGCAAGTAATTAATCCGAACAAACAAACAAACAAACAAACAAACACACACACACACACACACACACACACACACGTGCTGTACCTGGAGATGAATTAAGACATCTAATTTGGTGGCTCAAGCAAAACCATAAATAATAAAACAGCAGCAAGATCACCGTAAGACTACAGTTCGCTTATTACCACTCAGGGAACAAAGCTAACGTAGAGACTTCTTCCTAGAAACTGTTTACGTTAACCTTGTCCTTATATAATACGTAAGGGCGAGTGAAATGGTGATACTGTCATTAGTTGGTGTTATTGTGCTTCAACTTTATGTCAACCATTCAGCATTACTTTTATATATTCACTTACGAGGAAACATTGGTTATAAAATGCTTTGAGATTCTAGACCCCAGGAATGAATCTTAATATGTAGTCACTCACTCACTCACACGCAGGTAAGTAAATACACATTCACCACGAATATAATATAGAAAAAAGTATTAATATTCGTGGAACGCAGAGATATGAACTATATAAAATTTCTGATCAGTGGAAGGTTTATTTTCATTCTAATACCAAAAGGATAATATTACAACCTCGTGATAGAATAATACTCATCCAATGATATCTGGTTCCCCTACAGGGTATTACTGCATTGAAATTACATCCAATGTTTTGTCATATTACCAAGAAATCTGTGATCACCGCTACCTCGCCCGACTTCCTGGAGCCAGCCAGTACACAACTCATCCATTAACACAGACCCCCCCCCCCACCCCCAACAACACTACACCAAACTCGTGTCAGTCTTATCTTGAGAAACAACTATAAACAACTTTTTTTTTCTTTACTTGGAAATAAAGAGAAGATCAGACATGCTGTTTTAGGTTTTGTTCAGCTGGTCCAATTCAGTCCTCTCTCTCTCTCTCTCTCCCAAAACTCTCCGACAAAGTTTGGGATAAGGTTCTTTCTGTTGCATTCTTTTTCGGCTCCTATCATTTCCTGCATCTCTTTCTTTTTCATAAATTTCTGGGATCCATTCAGTCATAGATGGATAAAATGGCTGTATTTCCTGCCTATATTATTTCCTGGATGACTCCTGTTATTCATGCCTCGGACCCTCTGAGTTATAGGACAGTATAACACCCGGACTGTTCTCCCGTTCACGATGAAGTACTTTAGGGTTCTCCCTGTCCTCCTGCTCTCTCCTTTACATATAAAGGATCTTCAGTTAACAACAACTTCAACACATCGCGCGCGCGCGATACGCACACGCGCACACACCCTATAAGCACACACACATATACACAGCGTCACACACACCCACCGTACAAACATACACAAATACACAAAGCGTCACACCGTACAGATACATACAACACCACATACACATACTCCCTTGACCTTATCTTAACTGACTCAGCGGACCAGTAACAACCAATGCCTCCTACCGGGTGCAGCACACACCTATCAGTGTTTTGGTCTCCAACTCCCAATACCAGCCACGTGCAGAGCCCTATATCAAGACCTACAGGCCGATTACTGACTCTGCAATGCGTCTCTTCGGGTAGCGGATAGTTCACCATCCCTGGACTGAAGTACTTAGTGTGGATGACGTGGACACCAAATGGATGAATTATACCAACACCACCACAGAAGCTCACCACCACTTCTTCCTCGAGAAGTCCGTCAGATCACACCCAGCTGACTTGCCCTGGATCACACCTCGGATCAAAAGACTTATGCAGCAGAGACACAGAGCCTTTTATCTCAATGACCACAACCGCTACAGGTCCCTTCGCAACCAAGTCATCCGTAAAATACGCACTGAAAAATAAATTTACTACCCAACCAAGGTGCACTACCTGAAGCAGACCAACATCAGTGAGTGGTATGGTAAGCTTAAAGAACTCTGTGGACTAAACAATAAGACACACCCCCTCCCCTTCCTAATGGTGATGCAGCTGAGCAATCAAACAATCATTTCGCAACTATATGCCAGACGCTCCCCCCGGCTTGACACAACCAGTCTCCCTGCTTACTTACCAGCCCCCTTTTCCACTGACTTAGTAGAAGAATTTAAGTAGCAAGACGTTTGGCCAAACTGAAGATCAAGCGCTCCACCACCCCCATTGACTTATCATTGAAACTCTACAAGGAGTTCTCCCCGGAACTAGCTAAGCCCTTCTGCTCCATCATGAATGCTTCCCTCAGCCAAGCCAGATGCCCAGCTGACTGGAAGACCTCATATGTGTCACCAGTACCCAAGTCAACCAACCCACAATCCTTAAACGAGTTAAGATCCATTGTCATCACCCCAATACCCAGCTTAATCCCCGAAAGTTTCGTGTTTCACTGGGCTTAATGCTGATAATCCAGGCACCATAGATCCCCAGCAATTTGCAAAATGAAAACTTCCTCCACCATTCACTGTCTTGTCCAGCTTTCTCGACTACACATATCGCTATTTGGGGGAAAAAACGGAAGAAATAAGTGGCTGTCGCCTTCATTGACTTCACCAAGGCATTTGACCAAGTCGACCATAATTTAATCATCAACAATATATATATATATATATATATATATATATATATATATATATATATATATATATATATATATATATATATATATATATATATATATATATATATATATCTTGATAAAATCACACGGGAGAATGGAAACAACGGAGTACCTTAGCTTTCGTCTTTATTCAAGACATCTGTATATACACATATGTATGTATGTATGTATAGATATTTGAACAGGTTAAAAGCCAGACTAATCTAGAAATTACAAATTGTGTTGAGCGTTCACAAGAATAGGTAATAAAATTTATGTCTCTTATATTCCATGCAATTGCAAAATGATCAAATAAATTGATAAATTTCTATCTCTCTCTTTTATATATATATATATATATATATATATATATATATATATATATATATATATATATATATATATATATATATATATATATATATGCAAGTAAATCACTGTAGGTGCGCGTGATCTAGGTATATGCTGATAACCACCAGGAAAGAAGAAAACACGAAGTTCCGAAGCGCTTTCGTGTAATTCACATCTTCAGGGGTGAGTACAGACTAGATAGAGTAATGCAGAACAAGATGAATATATACAGAGGAGGGTGAGACCAGGTCCACAATGGTCAGGTAATGACCCTACTAATCTTTAAATGGCACACAACGGTTGGTGGTTGGGTCAGATGGGACAGTGACCCGCCCTCTCATCTGATCACAAATCTTCTTAATTACAAAGTTGTCCAGCTTGTACATGCCGTTACTCAAATTCATGTTGAATGCTTCGGTATGTTTAATAAGACTAGATTCTATGATGTTCCTACTATCAATTGAATTACATGGTAATATTGAGGAGGCATTATCCCAGTCAATGCAATGCTTGTTATCCCTCAAATGAACAAACAGAGCATTGGATTCCTGGCCTGTCCTGACACTGTATTTGTGTTGTTTAATTCTAGTTACAAGATCTTTACCTGTCTGGCCTAAGTAAAACATATTACATTCCTTGCAAGGAACTTTATAAATGCAACCAATTGTGTTGTTGGGGGAGTTCTTGATTAACATTTGTTTAACAGTGCATGAGTTTTTAAATGCCACATTGACGTTCCAAGATTTTAGCTGTGCCGGAATGTGTGAGAAATTTTTGTGAAATGGTAATATTAAGATATTCTTATGGTCATGGGTGGGCTTGGGATCAGTTCTATAAAAAGTTTTCTTAGTAATGTTTAAGCATTTGTCTATGAAAGATCTAGGGTATTTAAGGTTTGAGCCAATATTATATATATATTTGTATTCCTCATCGATGAATTCCGGACTGCAAATTCTCAAGGCACGTAAAAACATTGTTGTAAATACTGACTGTTTGACTTTATTATGGTGGGCAGAATAATAATGAATGTATGAACACACATTGGTTGGTTTTCTATAAATACTGAACTTGAAAGTGTTACCTATTCTGTGTATCAGACAGTCTAGGAATGGCAATTTACAGTCTTGCTCTAATTCCACAGTGAATTTGATCGAGGGGGCTAAGTTGTTAAGTTGTGGTAGGAAAACTTTTAGGTCCTCATTACATGGCCAGAGACATAATACATCATCAACATATCTAAACCAGACTGCTGAGGGTGGTAAAATATTACTTAATAGTTTCTTTTCAAAGAATTCCATATATAGGTTGCTTAATACAGGTGAGAGTGGATTACCCATTGCCATACCAAATTTTTGAGCATAATATTCCTCATTGAATTCGAATTTGCAATCCTTAATACATAGTTTGATGAGTTCGATGAAGTCATCTTTCGAGACGGGCAGTGAAATGTTATCCAGGGAATCTATGAGGAACTCTAGTAAATCATCAACTGGGACCTTTGTAAAAAGTGACGTTACATCAAAGCTGACCAGTTTAAAATCATGATTAATGTGCAAGTTATTGAGTTTATCAACCAGATCCATATTATTCTTGATATTGGAGTTAGAAATGTTGCCAACTAGGGGGTTTAGTAAGGAAACTAACCATTTAGATAGTTTATAAGAGATTGACCCAACAGAGCTAATGATGGGTCTTGCTGGGTTATTGGGCTTGTGGGTCTTGATTAAACCGTACATGTAAGGCAGTGGAGGGGACGTTGAAGTAAGTTGTTTAATGAGAGTAGCCTTGAGAATTTGCAGTCCGGAATTCATCGATGAGGAATACAAATATATATATAATATTGGCTCAAACCTTAAATACCCTAGATCTTTCATAGACAAATGCTTAAACATTACTAAGAAAACTTTTTATAGAACTGATCCCAAGCCCACCCATGACCATAAGAATATCTTAATATTACCATTTCACAAAAATTTCTCACACATTCCGGCACAGCTAAAATCTTGGAACGTCAATGTGGCATTTAAAAACTCATGCACTGTTAAACAAATGTTAATCAAGAACTCCCCCAACAACACAATTGGTTGCATTTATAAAGTTCCTTGCAAGGAATGTAATATGTTTTACTTAGGCCAGACAGGTAAAGATCTTGTAACTAGAATTAAACAACACAAATACAGTGTCAGGACAGGCCAGGAATCCAATGCTCTGTTTGTTCATTTGAGGGATAACAAGCATTGCATTGACTGGGATAATGCCTCCTCAATATTACCATGTAATTCAATTGATAGTAGGAACATCATAGAATCTAGTCTTATTAAACATACCGAAGCATTCAACATGAATTTGAGTAACGGCATGTACAAGCTGGACAACTTTGTAATTAAGAAGATTTGTGATCAGGTGAGAGGGCGGGTCACTGTCCCATCTGACCCAACCACCAACCGTTGTGTGCCATTTAAAGATTAGTAGGGTCATTACCTGACCATTGTGGACCTGGTCTCACCCTCCTCTGTATATATTCATCTTGTTCTGCATTACTCTATCTAGTCTGTACTCACCCCTGAAGATGTGAATTACACGAAAGCGCTTGGGAACTTCGTGTTTTCTTCTTTCCTGGTGGTTATCAGCATATATATATATATGTATATATATATATATATATATATATATATATATATATATATATATATATATATATATATATATATATATATATATATATATATGATCTCTTGAAGAAGTATGAGTAAACCTCTGGTAAACATTCACTTAAAGAATAATGTTTTACAAAGGATTAAATATTATAATGTAATCATTTGAATAGGGCCATTTACTGTAGGAATTAATATATATTTTTTATTTCGACGTCAGGAGTTTCGAGTACTATTAATTAAAACATTTACTAAGATGAATCCTTTCAGTTAGACGACAGGAAGCTATTTAGGTTAAATCCTCATACCTTCTGAGTATAGTCCACTGACCTCGTGAGTATGACGATATGTTAAAATTAGCCCCTTGGGTATGTTCCTTCTCTTCCACCATTACAGTTATCTCATTCACAGAACCAGAAGCTCATGATAATTTTATAGCTCTGGGAGGAGAGATAACAGAGCTCTAGAAATTTTTAGTGGAAGAACGAGAAATAGATTTGATGTACCGTGTGAGAGAAATAGTTAGGAAGACAGATACAGTATAAGCAGATATTTCACATAGGTTGTGTGATACAGATTATTGTTATGGAAATGTGAGGTGCCGGGACGATATGTTGTAAAGAGGGTGCATAGTTGATAGTTACTCTTACATTGTTAAATGTTGTATGTTTATTTGTATTAAGTCTTAGATAATGAAGGTCTGAGGGAATTACGGAATTTTTTTCGCAAATTGGAGAATTGGGGAAGTAGAAAACAGAGACCGGCCTTGTGAGAAAGAAACCAGTTATACCAATTTTCTTCGACATCTAGGATGAAACCTGAGAACATTTAAGGAGTTGTATTAGAGGTTCACAGTTAAGACAATTATGTTTTCAGGAACCACAAGTGCCATCAACGTCTTCGTAACGCAAAATATTTAATAAATGTCTTCTTTACGCACAGTAATATTTATAGAACTACAACAATTAAAAAGTCTTGATTACACGCATACACACACCGAGGTTCTAAAACAACATCGAGCCAACTCTCCTCCTTTGATGTGATTCCTTATCAAGACGACACCTTTTTTATTTCACTAACTTTTATCGAAATTTCCTAAAGGAGGAATTTTGTCTCCGTAATTTCGTCTAAAAGGGAAAAGGGACCCTGATGTTGTACAGTAGCTATGTTAAAACCTTTCTTGATTAACGTGACACATGAGTGGAATGAAGAAAGTTTAAATAATACCACGAACAAGCCCGGTCAACTCAATTAAATTTCAGTTGTTTATTTCTTGATAGAGGAAGCGGGATCCTAGTGCTGTCACTAGGTACCCCTGTACAATGACACCGGAATCATCTGGCAAGTGTGAAAAGTATATACAGTATAAATATTATAAAGGGCTTACTAAAGCCTAAGGAAGGAAGGATATTCCTTTAACACATAATCAACATTATTTACAAAATATCTGGCCAGTATGGGGAGGATCATCGTGTCTCCGTCAGGGGGTTGTGGAGTGGTGGTCCAGCAGGCGTCACGGAAGCGTTGTGTGTGGGGACATCTTAGGAGGTAGTGAATAAGGGTGCGGCTGTCGGGTCTTCTGCATAACGCACAAGAGCGTTGCTCAGGGGATGCGGGGATACCAATCTCCCAAGCAAAGTCATACCCAATGATGATACGGGCAGCAATCACGTCCCCCTTCCGCGACCCTTTCCCATAGACGTACGAGAGGTCAGGAAGTTTACGGAGGACATCGTACCAGGTGGGCGGGGAGTCCAGGGGGATGGCTGCTTCCCGAGCTTCTCTCTGTTTGCGGCGGATTTGGGTCCTAATCTGTAAGAGTGTTCGAGGAACAACGTAGTCAGGTGTGGCCTTGTTGCAGCCAGTCTTGGCAAGGTCATCTGCTGCCTCATTCCCCAAGATACCGACATGACTGGGTATCCATAGGAATGTCACAGGACGGCCTGCATCCTGAAGTGTGGATGTTAACCCTCGTATTCGGAGGATGAGGTCCTTATTTTCCCCTGATCCAAATGCGATCCCGTCGAGAGCAGACCTGGAATCGCAGCAGACAAGCAAGGGGCAGAAACCATCTGCTTCTTCCTCAGCGAGAAGAGCAGCAAGGAGGGCTATTAGTTCAGCCTGAGTGGAAGATGCCCCGTCAGAAACTCTGAGAGACAGTTTGATAGGCTCAGGGGCATGAGGACGGGAGATGTAGACACCAGCCCCGGCCCTACCTGTAGCGGGGTCAACAGAACCATCAGTGTAGAGGACGACCCTACCTGGGGACCAGTGAGCGATCCTGGAGAGGTGGTATTTGCAGAGAAAAACAGGGTTCACCTGGGATTTCGGGAGCGGTCCACCGAGGGCAATCACTTCATGTTGAAAATCCAGCCAGGGAGAAGGAGACGAACCAACAGCAGGGGTGACAACAATATCAGGCAGGAGGTCGTGTTCCTGAAGGGCTCGGATGAGTGACCCTCGCCACTGTCTTCTAGATGGAGGTCGGTCTCGGACAACAGTAGTCAAGTTGGTTTGGACATAGTTGCCCCGAGGATCCCGTAGAATGGGAACGGCAGTTTTTAGGTAAAACTCCTGGACACGATCCTGTAAGGGGGAAAGACCAAGTTCGTTATATAGAGAAGTAGAGCGTGTCCACTGAGGAGCCCCAAGGATGATACGAGCAGCTTTCCTCTGGATAACTTCGAGACGGTTGACAGCAGTCCGACTAATGTTGACGAGGGCAGGGGCGGCGTAGTCGACACAGGAACGGACAAAGGACTTGTACATGGTGAGAAGTACAGGGATGGTGGCACCAAGGGAACCCCTGCACATGGTAGAGAGGGGAGCGATACGCCGAAAGCATATGTCTCGAAGATAGCGGACTTCAGGGATCTGACAACGTGTGCGAGTTACATACACACCCAGGAATTTTGTCTCATTAACCCAGCCCAAGGGCGTTCCTGATAAGAAAAGGGGTGGAGGTACAACACGAGAGAGAGAGAGAGAGAGAGAGAGAGAGAGAGAGAGAGAGAGAGAAGAGAGAGAGAGTCCCTGGCTCACTGTTACGTTATGACAAAGTTGTTGGTAAGTATATGGTATGGAAATTGTGTTGATACTCTCTCTCTCTCTCTCTCTCTCTCTCTCTCTCTCTCTCTCTCTAACACACACCAACCAGAAACAAACAACACATCACAAACAAACAAGCAAGCAACAACACAACACAAACAATAATGACACCACAAAAAACATCATTCTAAGAAGCAAACAATAAAACAAACAAAAACAATAAAACAAACATACCAACAAACAATAAAACATACAAACAAACACTAAAACAAACAAACATACATAAAAACAATAAAAAAAACAGACCCTCTTCAACAAACCACCACCACCAAGGACTTCACTAACCTACCACCTCCACCACCACCTCCTACAACACTATTTATAATCCCAAAACTTCCCAAAGGTCACTCCTGCCTCGGTGACCTTTGGGGGTTAACACTGCCCACTGGTCTAGATCTGGCGAGAAAACTGCCCCCACCCAAAGGTCACTTGTTGGGTGTCACAAAGCGCCTGCTGGGTGATTTAGGCGAGTCTTCCCCCGCCCTCCCCCATCCCCCCTCTCCAACCCAGGGTCACAGTGTGTAAGGTTAAGGCGTTTGAATTTTAATTTAGTTGATGATGATATAATGCGGAGGAGGAGGAGGACAAGAACAAGAAGAACAAGAAGAAGGCTAGATTACGTTAGGCTACGTTAGGTTAGGTTCGGCTAGATTAGGTAAAGTTAGGTTAGGTCTGGTCAGGTTACATTATGCATGAAGGTATTCATTTATATGTATATTTATGATCTACAGGATCGTTTATGGCCAGTCAAAGGCTTCTAGAAAAGATAAATGCATAGAAGTTATCACTAATGGCCAATTATCCCTATTTAGTTTAACATACAGTATATATTAGGTGGAGTTCCTATTTTTTTTGTTTGTTTTCGTATTATTTAAGTCATTTATTTGTTAACATTTAGCTTAGAATAAGTAAATATTATACAAAACAAAACATTGAAAAACTCACAAGTGAATTTGTAACATATAATCAAGTCGAGATAATATTACCAATACTACGTGCTGGTCAAGCTCCGAAAGAGTTGTCCGGGGGTCTAGCTAACCTCTGGTCGGGGCTTGACCAGCACGAAAAAAAAAAAAAAATTTTTACTAAATGCGATTTTGGCAACTTGTGGTGTAATCGAACTCCTGTTCGATTCCCGGACGGAGTGAAACTATGAGCATTTATTTTTACGACATTTGGCTTTCTATTTACCAGTAAATGGGAACCTAGATGTAAATCGATTTGCAGATCTTATTCTGGAATAATGGTTAGCCAGTGCAGTTGGCGAGTTGTCCGGTCTTCTCGGACTATTCATTGAAACTGGGTCATACAAGTCGTTAACTTAGGGTGTGGTTGCGGTGTTGGCGACAGATTCTAACACCTTAAACAAATTCACGCCTAGGTTGCTCTAGAGCCGGCCATCCTCGTACACGAAGGGCAACCATTATTGTTACGTGTGTAATATTACCATCACTACCACAACCAGCATTATCACTACTATTGTCATCTTCTCAACTATCATCATTCCTTCCCTCTTCCTCCTCCTGCCTCCTATTTTAATAATTATCGTCTCAATTATTATTATTATCATCATTATATTATTATTATAAATACCGTGTTATTATTATTAACAATACAACATGTAGCTGGAACAACAGTAGAAATTAGAAATAAGATAAAAAGTTGTATTAAATTAACAATTAAAACACAAACAAGAACCACAGGTACAAGTCGATCAGTTTTTTATCATGAGAGAGAGAGAGAGAGAGAGAGAGAGAGAGAGAGAGTCCCACCGTTAATAAAGGAACCTTGAGCATCACTCCTATACATTACTGACGAAGAAAAAGTAATAATAACTTTTAGAAAATTCAGAGACCCGCAGACCCACGAACACACAAGACCCGAGCCATTTATCACCACACACTGAAGGACGATGACATACCAACCTGGGGGGTCTTGTGTCTGTCTGTCTGTCTATTTGATATATTCATCTGTCTAAGTGTGTGTCCATTTCATTATATATTTATTCGTGTATTTATCTCTGTCTGTCTGCCTGTTTGGTCGTTTATCAAAATTATCAAACAGCAGGTGGAGTGGGGAGGGAGGGAGGGAGGGAGGGGGGGGATGATTCACAGTTTCGCCACCTAGTCCATTAAGTTAACCTAACATTAAACTAATGTAACCTAACATAACGCAAACCTAACCTAACCAAACCAAACCAAACATTAACCTGCCCTATCTTTATAACACTTATCCTAACATTAACCGGATATCATAAAGTTAAGGAGCCATCCCTTGTTTCAACCTAACCAAACCTAACCTAATAAAAACCTAATTTAACCCAATTTAATCCAATTTAACCTAACGTAACCTAACCTAACTCAATCTAACTTAAACTAGCCTAACCCCCCGTTTAGAGTTAAGGTACTTAATCACCAAGCGAAATATGCGGGGACTCCTAGTCTTCAAGAGATCCCTAACACAACCTAACATCATCATCATCTACTTAATTAATAAAACCTAACTTAACCTAAACTAACCTAACCCTCGGAAGGAGTTAGAAAGGGCTGCGTGCTATCTCCAGGACTGCATAATCACTGATCAAAAATATATAATGAGAAAAGTTATAAGAAACGATGAAGGACTAAAAGTTAATGGTAACGTAGTATCAAATATTCGATATGCAGATGATACTGGTCTGAACTCGGGATAGTGAAGAGACGGTATTAAACTATGATGAACAAGACTAGTGACCAAGACGGTGAATAATGTGGCCTAGGGTTAATGCTGTATATAAAGACGGGAATAATGGTTATTTTTAATGTCAAACCAAATCCTAAAAGATGATGACAGGGAACTTAACCCAGCTGTTATAACCTTTAACGATGGTTTAAGCTATAAATCTTTAAGGGCGTTGGTTTAAACAATAACATTCGAAGGACGATAATTAAAGCTAAAAATCCTCAAGAGGTTAGTTATTGCATCATCCTGAATGGTGGAAACTATTGTGTATTTTGTAAGTAAACATTATGTGTGATGGTCGACCTACGTGCCCCGCCAGTAGGGAAGACAGCAGTAATGTCCGACACAGTGGTAGGTAAGAAACATTGTCTTGGGTCGTAAGGTAAGGGCGACGACACCTGCCACAAGTCACACGCCCATCCGAGGACAGGATGAAATGTGTGTGTGTCCGGAGAATGGTGGGCGGGGCGCACAGACACGTGTAAGGAGCTTGTAAATGGATCTTTGGCTACGTGTGTGGTGGCCGCCGTGGACACGGGGAAGGGGAGGGAGTGTGGAGACCAGCCGACCTTCACTAATTACGTGAAGAATATATGTGAGAATCTATCGACGTAGTAATAGTCTGTCGGTGGAGTAAGTAAGTACCACCACCACCTGCTACTGTTACTGCGGCTGCTGTTGTTGCTGCTACTGCTGCTGCTGCACCTACAGGATCAACTCCCCCACAGACCACCACCACCACCTGCTGCTGCTACTGCTACTGTTATTGTTGCTGCTGCTGCTGCTGCTGGGGCTGCTGTTGTTGCTGCTACTGCTGCTACTGCACCTACAGGATCAACTCCCCCACAGACCACCACCACCACCTGCTGCTGCTGCTGCTGCACCTACAGGATCAACTCCCCCACTGGCCGCCGCCACCACCACCTGCTGCTGCTGTAGTTGTTGTTGTTGCTGCTGCTGCACCTACAGGATCAACTCCCCCAAAGTCTACTACCACCACCTGCTGCTGCTGCTGCACCTACAGGATCAACTTCCCCACAGTCCACCACCACCTGCTGCTGCACCTACAGGATCAACTCCCCCACAGTCCACAACCACCACCTGCTCCTGCTGCTGCTGCTGTTGTTGCTGCTGCACCTACAGGATCAACTCCCCCACAGTCCACTACCACCACCAGCAGCTGCACCTACAGGATCACCTCCCCCACAGTCCACCACCACCACCTACTGCTGCTGCTGCTGCTGCTGCTCCTCCTACAGGATCAACTCCCCCACAGTCCACCACCACCACCTGCTGCACCTACAGGATCAACTCCCCTACAGTCCACCACCACCACCTTCTCCTCCTGCACCTACAGGATCAACTCACCCAGTCCACCACCACCATCCTGCTGTTGCTGCTGCACCTACAGGATCATCTCCCCCACAGTCCACCGCCACCTGCTGCTGCTGCTTCTGCACCTACAGGATCAACTCCACCAAAGTACACTACCAGCACCTGCTGCTGCTGCTGTTCTTGTTGTTGTTGTTGTTGTTGTTGCTGCACCTACAGGATGAACTCCCCCAGAGTAAACTACCACTACCTGCTGCTGTTGTTGCTGCTGCTGCTGCTGCACCTACAGGATCAACTCCCCTACAGTCAACCACCACCACCTGGTGCTAGTGTTGCAGCTACAGGATCAACTCCCCCCACAGGCCACCACCACCACCTGCTGCTGCACCTACAGGATCAACTCCCCCACAGGCCGCCGCCACCACCTGCTGCTGCTGCACCTACAGGATCAACTCCCCCACAGTCCACTACCACCACCTGAGGCTCCTGCTGTTGTTGCTGCTGCTGCTGCTGCACCTACAGGATCAACTCCCCTACAGTCAACCACCACCACCTGTTGCTAATGTTGCAGCTACAGGATCAACTCCCCCCACAGGCCACCACCACCACCTGCTGCTGCACCTACAGGATCAACTCCCCCACAGGCCGCCGCCACCACCACCTGCTGCTGCTGCTGTTGTAGTCGTTGCTGCTGCTGCACTTACAGGATTAACTCCCCCAAAGTCCTCTACCACCACCTGCTGCTGCTGCTTCTACACCTACAGGATCAACTCCCCCACAGTCCACTGCCATCACCTGCTGCATCTACAGATCAACTCCCCCACAGTCCACCACCACCCCCTGCTGTTGCTGCTGCACCTACACGATCACCTCCCTCACAGTCCACCACCACCTGCTGCTGCTGCACCTACAGGATCAACTCCCCCACAATGCACCACCATCACCTGCTGCTGCACCTACAGGATTACATCCACCACAGAACACCACCACTACCTGCTGCTGCTGCTCCTACAGGATCAACTCCCCTACAGTCCACCACGACCACCTGCTGCACCTATAGGATCAACTCCCCCACAGTCCACCACCACCACCTTCTGCTGCTGCACTTACAGGATCACCTCCCCCATAGTCCACCACCACCACCTGCTGTTGCTGCTGTACCTACAGGATCAACTCCCCCACAGTCCACCATCACCACCTGCTGCTGCTGCTGCACCTACAGGATCACCTCCCCCACAGTCCACTACCACCATCACCTGTTGCTGCTGCTGTTGTTGCTGCTACACCTAGAGGATCACCTCCCCCACAATCCACCACCACTTGCTGCTGCTGCACCTACAGGATCAACTCCCCAAGAGTATACCACCACCACCTGCAGCTGTTGCTGCACTTACAGGATCAACTCCCCCACAGTCCACCACCACCAACTGCACCTACAGAATCAACTGCCCCACAGTCCACTACCACCACCTGCTGCTGCTGCTTATGTTGTTGCTGTTGCTGCACCTACAGGATCAACTCCCCCACAGTCCACCACAAACCTGCTACTGCTGCTGCACATACAGGATCAACTCCCAAACAGTCCACTACCACCACCTGCTGCTGCTGCACCTACACGATCAACTCCCCCAGAGCCCACCACCAACACCTGCCGCTGCCACTGCACCTACAAGATCACCTCCCCCACAGTCCACCACGACCTGCTGCTGCATCTACAGGATCAACTCACCCAGTCCACCACCACCATCCTGCTGTTGCTGCTGCACCTACAGGATCATCTCCCCCAAAGTCCACCACCACCTGCTGTTGCTGCTACACCTAGAGGATCACCTCCCCCACAATCTACCACCACCTGCTGCTGCTGCACCTACAGGATCAACTCCCCCACAGTACACTACCACCACCAGTCTGCTGCACTTGTTGTTGTTGCTGCTGCTGCACCTAGAGGATCAACCTACCCACAGTCCACTACCACCACCTGCTGCTGCTGCACCTAAAGGATCAACTCCCCTACAGTACACCGTCACCACCTGCTGCTGCTGCACCTACAGGATCAACTGCCCCACAGTCAACCACCAGCACCTGTTGCTAATGCTGCAGCTACAGGATCAACTCAACCACAGTCCACCACCACCACCTGCTGCTGCTGTTGCTGCTGCTGCACCTACAGGATCAACTCCCCACTGGCCGCCGCCACCACCACCTGCTGCTGCTGTAGTTGTTGCTGCTTCTGCACCTACAGGATGAACTCCCCCAAAGTCTACTACCACCACCTGCTGCTGCTGCTGCACCTACAGGATCAACTTCCCCACAGTCCACCACCACCTGCTGCTGCTCCTGCACCTACAGGATCAACTCCCCCACAGTCCACTACCACCACCAGCAGCTGCACCTACAGGATCACCTCCCCCACAGTCCACCACCACCACCTCCTGCTGCTGCTGCTGATCCAACAGGATCAACTCCCCCACAGTCCACCACCACCACCTGCTGCACCTACAGGATCAACTCCCCTACAGTCCACCACCACCACCTTCTCCTCCTGCACCTACATGATCAACTCCCTCATAGGCCACCACCACCACCACCTGCTGTTGCTGCTCCACCTACAGGATCAACTCCCCCACAGTCCAACACCACCACCTGCTGTTGCTGCTGCTGCACCTACAGGATCAACTCCCCCACAGTTCAACACCACCACCTGCTGTTGCTGCTGCTGCACCTACAGGATCAACTCCCCCACAGTCCACCGCCACCTGCTGCTGCTGCTTCTGCACCTACAGG